>JAPYZL010041729.1:0-14132 GCA_030522825.1 Platygaster orseoliae
AATAGCTTGTGCAAATTAAGATTTGTTTGGTTGAAAAACATTAAAAATTTGACTAAAAAACTGGGTGCCCCTATAAATTTGGGACACACTGTAGAATGACTGTATAAAGTAGTAAATTTAAGATTAATTTCAACTGAGAGAGTAAAGCATACCATTTTAAAAATCTACAATGAAATCTAAAAAGTTACCAGAACGTTCTTGAAATTAATCGAGCACAAAAAGAATGAAAAAGTTGAACAAATTTTTCGAAAATCTGTATAAAATATGCTGATTTAAAAAAAATCTAGTTAAATACTCAAAACCGTTGAAGTACTTATTGTTATAGCATCAAACTCTGTAAATGTATAAAGCGATTTATACAAATACTAGAAACCTATAAAAGTAACAAAAAATACGTTAAAATTTTATGAATAACGTAAAATACGAAAATCATATCATTCAATGAAATACTTACCTGCCATGTAACTATAACGTTCTTGAAAGTCTGAAAAAATATCAGAAATTTTCAGAACTTTAATTACTAGAATCATCGATTTCTAGAAATCCCTTCAGCAATCTTCAAAACGACTCTTCATCTATAAAATATGTTGATAAGTTCTTCAAAATTTCACAAGTACCTCAAAAATGCTGAAAATACTAGAAATCCTATAACACAAACATACTCAAAAAATTATAAACTGCATGAATACTGAAAATAAGAGAAAATTAAAAAGTAAGTTTCTGAGAATATTTAAAAAAGACACTGTATCTTAAAAAATCAAGTCAAATACCCAAAACCACGACATCCTACAGAATTATTTATAGTATAGAATGATATTCTGAAAAACTATAGAGTACCCAAACCATAGAAATATAAAAAACCGATAAAAATACCAGATCATAACAAAAAGTCATATACATATCATTCGAAACCTAAATCATAGTTAATCTTTCAAATACTCAAAAACTGTGAAGATATATAAAGATCCATAAAAATATTAAAAAACATTATAACTCCCCTTCTTAGAGTATCGAATTGTAAAAAATTGTAAAGCAATCCATATTATTTTTAAGAAATTTTCAAATTGTACGAATTCCGAAGAAACATAAGAAATACTAAAAGTATTAGGGAAAAGAATGTTCTTAACTTATAGATTATAAATCATGATAAATCATGAAAATCGAATTGCATCCTATCAAATACGTATATGAAAAATATGCAACTCTGGACTCCAAAAGTTATATAGCCTTGAAATCCCAGACTTCAATAAATTTCAAAATTGTACTTCGTTAACCAAATTCTCGAAAATTCTAAAAAAAATTTTTTTTTCTCAACTACTCCTGAAAACTTTTTCATCCAACCTCCTGGTAAGCAACAATAAACCACGAACATTTCACAAAAAAGAGGAATCATATTAGAAAATGGGACGCGGAAACGAGGTGCATACGTGGCATCGGCAGCGGCGTCGGAGGCGGTAGCAGTGGAGGGGCGGCGGAGGCGGCGAAGAAGAAAGTGGTAGTGGAGAAAGAGTGGAACGGAGGCATTTCTAGGGTGTGAGGGAGAGGGAATGGAGAGAATAGTACAGATAGAGGTGGTTTGAAGTCGAGTGCCCGGGGCTGAATCGACCGGGCCACAGCGCGCCCAAGCTCCCTTCCTCCTCTCTCTTTCTTCGACTCTACCCTGAATTCTCGCTCTATCCGTCGCCCGGTAGCTGCCTTTCACTCCCTGCAACCGTGCATGCAATTGTTACATCGCCTCCCGACATTTTACTCTACGGTGCATCGAAAACGCCGCCGGATCAAGACGCAGACACGCTCGAGAAGTCTAGACTTATATCTCGAGTAGTTGCGCCCGATGTATAGTCAGCCGGAAAAGTGAAAAGATACCGAGGGTTCAGTATCTGATTGCGATTTATATTTATTTATTTTTTTTTCAGGTACGATTTTTCTACAATAAATATCACTACAAAGAAAATGCTGATTTAACAGTTATTTAAAAGTTAATTGAAATTAATTCTGAAAATTATTTTTGAACCCTCTGGGCTTATTATATAGAAATGTAAATATAACTTATTTTTAGAAATTTCTTTGTCCCTTGCAGTAAATATTTTATTGAATAATTTCCGGACGTGAACATTCATATTAATCTCATTTATATCATATATTCAATATCACGGCAGAATAAATGCTGATTTTGAAGTTTTGTAGAAATTATTTAAAATAAATTTTGTAAAACTTTCGAACACTCTGGGCTAATTGTATCAAAACGTAAAATATAACACATTTCTATAAATCACTCCATCCTTGCAATCAACATTTTATTGAAATAATTTGTGGTCGTTAACATTTATAATAATCTCGCTTGCAATGAGTTTCACCTATAAAAACCTTTCTTAAGTAGTTTCGTTCAATGTATGGTCAGCCGAAAAAGTGAAAAGGGTTGAGTACCATAGATATCCGAGGAGCAAGAAAGTGTATAAAAAACATCTGATTTCGATTTTTGATACTGCACGATAACTGAAGAGAAAAAAATGACTGCAGAATGTCTGGTTTTAAATAAATATATTTCGAATAAATGCAGCCGATGTAAAATCAGTCGGAATAGTAGGACGAAGCAAAGTGTTTTTTTTCTATTACTGTTGAATATGTGAAAAATATCAGAATCATGAAATGCTAATTTGTGCTTACATTATCGAACGCCAAGTAGCATCTTTTCTTGTTTCGAAATAATACAGTTGACGCATTGAACTAGAGTTGGTTGGCAACTATATAATGATGAAAAACGTTAGAAAAGAGTAATATCAATATATGAAACCATTCTTTACTGCAACAAAACCTATTTAATCTCCAGAAAAAGTGTAGATGTAATTCTAAATTGCTAGTTACAGTATTCAACGTATGGCCAATCACTGTGTTAAGGGAGTTAATCACTGCACTTTTAAATATTTTGATAATTTTCCTTCAGTTTGATTTTCGAACGATTAATGAAAAAATAATGATTCAATGCATAAACTTCAATAGATTTCTTACATTATTCGTAATATTTTAGACTAATTAAATTATATTGAAAAGGGAAATAAAAATTTTTTCAAAAATTACTTGATTACATGCATATGATATTTTGTTGCATTTATTTCCCGATTTTTACATATATAATTTTATTTTTTACGAGCAGAATTTACATCAACCTTAATTAAATAGTTTATTTCAATGTGTAGTCAACCGGAAATAATACTGTAAAAATTTTATATCTAGGATATGTTTTTATGAGCTCTTAAATAAACAAACATAAAATTCTATAATTCAAAATATTCTATAATCAAAAAGTTCGAACATCCAACTCACAGACTTAGTTGTTATAGATTTCTAAAATCCAAATAAAATATTTTGGAACTTATCGGTTTTGGAGAAAATAATTGTGGAATTCCAAATTACACTTCGATTCAGCGTTTCAAATTCTAAGATGTTGATTCGATATATCTCAACTCAATGGTACAAAATTTTGAGATCTCAAAATTGAAAGTTTAATCCAAGCGCAATTGAAAATCGAGAATTCTGGAAACGAGAATTCCAGAGTTTTATATGTAGAGGTCCGTTAATTTTTCATTACAGAATTCAAATTTCCAAAGTTAAATCATTGAACTGAACCTTTCGACTCTTTATTCCTTCTAATTCTTACAAAACAATTTTTTATCAAGTCAATAAACTGAACTTTTTTAAGCCTGAGGGTTGAAATTCAACAATGAATTTTCACAAACTTAACTAATAACGAAAACTTTCAAAGAAACATTATTTGACTATACCAAAATTTTCTAAAATAAAAACTAACTATTATCCTGATTTTTCTTGATTAACGCTCCTTATTCTTGGTTTATAATCATAACTATCTCGATCATTGGGAGCTCATAATGAACACTGAATTGGTTCTATTCATTATAAGCTCCCAATGATCGAGATAGTTATGATTATAACTATTATCCTATCATCATTGAGTTATTCAGAAGAAGAATTCTGTAGTTCCAATCCAAGAATCCACAAAAAACAAAAACAAAAAACTCTTTTACTTCCCTCACTCAATTTTACAATCAATATCAACAAAAATTCCATAAAAACAAAGTGAAACCCTGAACCCCTAGTACAAACAAACATCGTTGAATTATAACTGAATCATCGCAGAATACCCAAAATACATAAAACGAAAAACGTTATAACTTCCTCTTTATTCAAAAGAAAAAAAGTTTCAAACCAACTCTATCTCAATCCCCCAAATATCCACCCCCCACTCCACCTTCAAGAAACCTCAAATTACAAACTTTTCCCTCCGAACCCGGAAATAACAAGATCCAGGCCCTCGAAAAAACACAAGGCGTACCCCAGCAGATAGGGCTGGAGCAGTCGGCGCCGCTATTCGTACGCAGTCGTCAGCGTGGATTTGCCCACCTGCGCATTGCTTTATACGTTTGTCCCGACTGTTTGTACGTTTGATGATGCGATTGTGCAAGCTCCACCCAAGGTGGCCTCTCTCCGGGTTCGCGCGAAAACCGGGAAACGCCGCCACGGGAAGGAACCTTTGAGAAGCGCCTGCGCCAGCAACCCGCGGATCGTTTATTTATATCTGTCACTGCCAGCTCGCGGCGAACTGGCGCGGGCGCAAGTCCACCTCCCCCCATCTCACCCCTCACCCCTTTCCAACCCTCCCCCGCATTCCCCAGAACCGTCAGCAACCCCTTTCGCGTTTTTGTCCTCTTTTTTCCGCTTTCCCGGCGTTTTCATCTCGTTCTCTTCTCACACCCCGTAAAGAAGGAGAGGGTGGGAGGGGGTGTGAAGTCTTCTTCCTCTTTTATTTTCGGTCTTTGCGCCTGACACCGAACGAAAGGCCACTGGGAAATTTATTCTGCCGTTAAAGTGCTGCGAAACAGAAAACTGGAGTCCACGGTGCCACGAACCTGCGGTCTAGACTAAAGGGTTTTAGCCGCCTCATACCTCGGGTTTTCCTTTTCCAGAGCAGAAAAGCCGGGAAAGCCGTCGCGACAGTGGCCCCAGAGAACGCGCTGAATGCTGACCCGAGCGGAGCCTGCTTACGACATCGCGCTCGACGAGCCTTTGACGCCGATTGCGTTTTCACGGCTTTTTTACGCCCATGGACAGTCTTACGGGTACGTATTATTTCTTGGATGAGAGAGATTCCAAAAATGTTTGTTGCAATCTGGAGAGGTATTAGAAATCTGTGAGAATTCTAGGAGACACTACAGATTATTCTACATACTTTGAAAATACGAAAAAACAAGAAATATATGAAATACTGAAAATCTTTCTATATATTATTTTCCCAGCGATACATAAATGAAACTACAAATCTAACGAAATTTCAATTGTAGAGCAATCCGGAAATTAATACAGCAATCTAAGACAATACTTGAAATCTATTGAAATGCAAACTCTAGGAAATCGGATTCTAGAGTTTCAAACGCTAATTTTCAAAAATACTTATTATTTATTTAAACACTAGAAAAAATCCTTTGTTATCTCGATAATACTATAAAATGCGAAAAAAACTAGTCATCTATTAATTCACAATAACTATGTAAATGTAAATTTCTCAAAAATTTCAAAAACTTGACTACTCTCTCGGGCTTATTTAATTGAATTTGACTATTTCAAGCTTAAATTTGACCCATTCGCCTATAAAAAAACCTTACTAACAAATAGTGTGATTCCATTTCTTGAAACAATCAAAATGTCGACTAAAGCAAATAGTCAATATCAACTGATAAATTCAGGAGATATTTTGACTGTAGATTAGTCAATGTCAGCCAATTTGTAAGTGGAAGTTTTCACAATAGAAGTAAATTTCAATTAACTTATTACTTGAGGTTTTCGCTTTTGAATGGTCAATTTTGACAGATACATGTGTGGAAATATTAATACATGTGTGGAAATAATATTCCCCCAATTTCTATCATTTTTCGGGTATAAAAGACCCGTTATTTTATTCGGAAATCGCACTTCGCTGCCAATCGCTCTTCAGCAAAAACGCTTTTCAGTACAAACGCTCTTCAGCACAAACGCTCTTCAGCACAAACGCTCTTCAGCACAAACGCTTTTCAGCACAAACGCTCTTCAGCACAAACGCTATTCAGCAAAGATTTCTTTTCAGAAAGTGAGTTAATTGTTTTTTCATTTTTTTTATCTCCTCGTGAAACGAGAAATTAATGAATATCTGTATATTTATTATTTATGTTAATACAGGGATAAGACATTGTTTTATCGCAGTAGATCCAAACGCAACCCGTTTTTGCATAAATGGTTGTATATATGGGTCCTCATAAATATTTTCGTTAATTAGATTGGTAATTCAGATTTAATGCTGATTACTTGTCTATTTCCAAGAGGCCCCAAAGATTCAATTGATGATATTCTTAAACATACGAACCTTCTAAATCTAAATAGGCCGAGTTTCTCGAATTATATATTCAGATATTTTATTTAACAAGGGATCAATTTTTATTGAGTGCATCGACAACGAGAGGATTTTGAGGCATACAAGCGCGGGTGTTTAGCCAGGGAAAGAAATAAGAATAGGAGAACGAAACCACCATCGGTCAACAGTCCTAGTTACGATTGGTTTCGTAAAAACGTAGGTAGGGACGACTTTATTGAACTCGAGGGGCGTAAGGCATTCAGGCGTTTTAAACTAGACCTCCCGTCGGTGTGCCCTTATTGGACACCTTCTCGAATAGCAGAAAAGGTGAACCGGGACATTTCTGTTAGGGATATACCTTTTCAAGAGGAAGCACCGAGAGCAAATGATAATAGAACAGAACCGCCCTCCAAGGAGGAAATAGGATTCGATATAGATGAGATCTTCGACCAGGCTTATCAATCAGGCATGGAATTAGTTAGTGCTATGCGAGACCCTAAAATGGTATAAAGGAGGAATGATATTAGGAAATGAGTACATGAACATTGCTAGAACTAATTATATATAATCAATTGTTGTAAAGAGAATATGTAAATTTGATTTATGATGATGTAATGAATATAAGTCAATTTTGTTGACATTTAAGGAATTAGGACTTTTGATTTTATTTAAAACCTCTTCCTTCAAGATAATATCCCGGGTCCTTTATAAACTACAGGTTTGAGGGTTCTTTTGGGCAGTTGTCCATCAAGGGTCCTCTCTGGTCGAGCTGAGTTGGGAACGATTTCGCGAATGACTAAAAGGGATTTTGGCATTTGAAACTCAACTGAATCGACGTTGAAATTCCGCTTCGTACCTTGCAACTCGCTCGTCGTTCAATACTTTCGTTGGTAATAGTGAAAAGTATAATTGATATGTTACTATGGTATTGTAATTTATTATGTTGAATAATATTGGAGAAAATGAAAATGTCAGTTCTCGGTAAAAATTTTTCTTCGAATTTCTAAAATTCATTTATAATTATTCTTATGAAAGTCATTCCTTTTCCGAGAATACTAAAATCAACGATTCAATAAAATCGAAGATCAAGTATCCAAAACTTTATGTTCTCTTCTACCATCCCCCCCCTCCCTCCCCACACCCAAAAATACGGCCTCTTTCAGTTATTTAAAAAACCATCGATTCAGATAACAATGTTTTTACTATCTTGCCTGAACTATATTTTTCTTCCTCAGCTTCACTTTTCCCTTTTTCACACTTTGATACTCTTGTAAGTTGAACTAACATTAATGGAATCTTTTAATTCATCACACACTTTCTTCTCCTTTGTAGGTGTGATGAGTACACCTTGTCTGGTACACATTTCTTTGACGTACGTTATCTTTATCTGCCTTTGACGATCCTGAAATAACCCATATCGTTTGAAAAAAGTAGTTGAAGAAGCCAGGTCGCATCGACTGTAAAATCTCTTTTGTCTTGCTGAAAGAAGAAAAATCTTTGTACCAAGTACACTATGTAACTGGAAAGTTTTCCTGTCGACTATTATTAACTTTTTGCGAGATTAATTTTAAAATCTTATACAGTGTGTCCCAGAATCGACGTGCAACGTTTTAACTAATTTTTTTGTCGGATTTTTTGAGCTGAAAAGTCCTCTTCCACTTTTCGCAAAACTCAAAATAGGCTGAGATATTCGAGTTTGAAATTTAACCAATAAATGCGCTTTTCCGGGGAGTTGGGATAAAAACCACGAACAAAAATTTACCGAAATTTTTTTCATATTTTGTCACGTCGAAAAGTCCTTTGCCACTTTTCGCAAAACTCAAAATCAAAAAAGATACTAGATTTGAAAGTTTCAACCAATCAGATTTCTCAGATTTCAAACTCGAATATCTTGTTGATTTTGAGTTTTTTGAAAAACTGTAAAGGACTTTTCTACTCAGCAAAATATAAAAAAAATTTTGGTGAATTTCGGTCTGTGGTTTTTATCCCCACTCCTCGAAAAAGCGCGTTTATTTATTAAATTTCAAACTCGAATATCTCTGCCAATTTTGAGTTTTGCGTAAAGTGGAAGGAGACTTTTCAAATCAAAAAAATCCGAAAAAAAATTATTTAAAATATTGCACGTCGATTCTGGGACACCCTGTATATATATTGCAAGAAAATTTATCGTGATTATGTAATTTCATTTTAGAAGATGAAATCTTGTGCGTTAGAAGTTATGAAGTTGGGGCCAAAACATAGGTGACAAAGCGCAAGTGAGAATCGATCGTCACAAGTAGCGCAAGACACACACATACCAGCACGTGTTTCGCATCTCATTCGCTCGCTATCTTTCAGTCTCTTCTTTTTCTTTTTTTTTTATCTCTTTTACATTTTTTTATCCTCTGCCTAAAACTGCTCGAAAAATATTTCTCTCTGTTTGAGAGATTTTAGCAAAAGTGCATGAATGTTTTTTTCTGGTTAAGAGATTCGATTTTGTAGTCACTTTGGAAGAGATTTGCATTACTTTTGAAGAGAACGGCTTGAGAAAATCTTTAATGAGTTTTTTTTTCTAATTTTGAATAGGAAATGTAAAAAGAAATAAAGAATGTGTACAGAATATGAATTTTTTGATGAGTTGGAATGATGAAGTGAAAAACAAATAGTCTCTATATGTAGAAAACATTTAACGTAACATAATTTTGCCAACTATTTTGTTGAACGTAAGTAAATTAATGATAAAAAAAACTGAAGATATTTTCTCTTTTAATACATTTTGAAATGTACGTTACGTGTTAGACTTCAATAGGAGGTAAACTAAAAAAAATACATTTATGAAATACTACAAATTTGTGTTCATACTGTTTTCTAGTATACTTATATTTTTATGTTTTATATATTTCACTATAGTGAAATACATTAAATCTTTGAATCTCCGTATTCTAGAAAACTACATGAAAATGCATAAAAATTCTATAAATATATGACAGTACGAAAAAAGTCCAAAAAGTTCTATAAATATATGAAATTATTAAAACTACTATAAGCACCACTTTACAGTACATTCCTCTGTCAGAGCTATCTTCTATGTTTAAACTAAAGGAAGAAGAAAAATAAAGTAGAAGATATGAAGAATGTATTCAGTGAAGTCTGAAGTTTATAAATATTTCCATATTAGTTCTTGAAGATAAGCAATGTTGAGAACTCATAATTTTATTTTAACTCTGAAATAACGTTGACCATAGTTTTGGATGAATTTTTTCCTTAACAAAAATCTATTATCAATGTTTCACTAGGATAAGGTAGGAAATAGAAAATTGAAAAATTTTTTCAGCGAGTGAAGAATAGAAAAAAATTATTCACTACAAAAAGCGAAGAGCATAAAAGTTTTACACCTAGCAGCATTGAATACTGGAAATCTGAATAGAAAATCATTAAAATACCACAAAGTTTCATGAATAATTGTACTTACTCTGAAGAAATACTTCGAGTTATAAAATTATGAGACAGAATTGTTTTTTCAAAAATCTGAGCAAACGCCTACGATCTAGAGAACTTTGAATTCTGTAGCATCAAATTTTACAAATCTATAAAAGAAAATTTCGAAAATTTAAAAATTCTAAATGTACATAAGAAATATTATAAGGTTTCGTAAGAACTCAAAAAAGCGAGAAATCTCAAAAATCTTCCATTGTTCTAAAACCATGTACAGGTACTTTGCTCACGAATTTATAAAACTTTAACCCCTAGAATATTTTACTTCAGAAATCTATACAGAAAGCAATGACGATACCCAAAAATTCTTTATATTGTATAAATACTCCAGTGAAACGAAAAAAAGGTAGCACAAATCTATAAAACAGAAAGTGTTTTCTAAAAAAGATATGAAACAAATCTCTGTCGATGAAAATTTAACTTTAAAAGCATTAGATTCCAGAAATCTATGGAGCGATACATAGATATATTAGAAATTTATAGAAATGTCAGAAAATACAACTAAATTTTACAAATTCCGTTCAATACGGAAATCCTGAAAAACTACAACATACAAAAAAACTGTGTAGATAATACTTCCTTAAACATTTATAAAAAATGAAAATTTCCTAGAACTTCGATTACTAGAGCATTGAACTCCAAAAGCTGAAAGAAATCCATAAAACTATCAGAAAATCTTACAAGTTGTATAAATACCAAATAAATATGGAAATGCGAAAATTATCAGAAAAAAACGATATTCAACCTCGGTTACATTAAAATCATTAACATTGCATTCCGTTATATTCGATTCGTATATGAAGAACTTCTGAAATTGAAATATCGTACTCCCGTAATCAGAACATCAATGATTGATACTTGAAAAAACCGAAAAGAATATTCCTTCATTTTTGACAAATCCATCCCGAAAATATTTACTGCTTATACCTCTGAAGTCATCTAACGATTCCTTTTAACATTGCTCTAATCTCACTTTCACATAAAATGGAAATAAAAAAAAAAAACAAATCACCTCTCTCCGAACCATTTTCTTTTCACTTCTCAGCGTCCACCTCCACCAAAGTCTCTAAATAAATATAAAAAAGACAGGAAAAAGGAAAAAATATAAAAAAAAGATGAAAATAAGTGCAAGAGGCAAGATACGATAAAATAGTCTAGAAATCATCTAATCATTCCTTTTCACATTATTCTCAATCTCACTTCCATCACATAAAATAAATACACAAACCACCCCTCTTCCAACTATTTCCTTTCTACTCCACAGCATCCACCTTCGGCAAAGCTTCCCTATAAATAAAAAGAAAAAAGGAAAGAAAAGAAAGAAAAGAATGTAAAAAAACGTGGAAATGGGTGCAAGAGGCAAGATAAGATGAAGAAAGATAGAGGACGAAGGGTAGAAGAAAAGCTACGAGGGCAGGTGAAGGGGTGGAGTCGGGGGCAGAAGCAGTGATATAGATAGGAAAATGCGGGGCCGAGGAGGAAAGGTGAGAGAGGGAAGAAAGGAAGGCTTAAGTGCTTTCGTTGCCGAGTGTCTGCCTCCTCGCGAGATTGAACTCGGAATTCTCGGGCTCCAACATCTCGCGTCTCTTTCTCGGATCGAAGCCGGGCGGTGATCGCCCTCTCGACCCTTCGACCCTCTCTCTTCTCCTCCCTCCTCCACCCTCCTGCCCCTAAGAATCCAGATTCCTCGCCCTCTCTCACTCTCTCTCTCTCTCTCTCTCTCTCTCTCTCTCTCTCTCTCTCTTTATCCGACTTCGACTCTCTTTCTCTTCCATCGGGAGGACTGTTCCTCCTCCACTTTCTTCCCTCTCACGCACACGCACCCTCACACTCATTCGCATGGAAATGTAGGGGCGTAACCACCCTTCGTCGCCAAGTTCACCCCGACATTCGGCATCGCGATATCATTGGTCCCGGCGACAGTCACAGACCAATGAAAAACGTAAATACGCGAAACTCGCGGAGAGAACGCGAAATCGCGCAGGACGATTGAAATTCGGGTATGACTGGCGAGATTCCGACACATCCCCCGACCGCCCCCCTTAAGATAGATTTCGCAAAATCCAAATCACGAGGCTGGGATTGGTGGGACTTCTCATTGGTTCCATGGGGTTTTGGATGTTTCGAGTTGGTCTTTCAGGGGCTCATGGAAGGGATTTAAGATTCGGGAAAGGAAATAATTTGGGTAAGTGAGGAGTAGGGGACTGTGAATAAGAGTTCCCAGGTTTACGGATTTTTTAGAGGAATACGGAATTTTTTGGCTCAGAGGTCAAAAATACGGAATTTCATAAGTATTTTTCAGACTGATACGGAATCATACGGAATTTTTTTCGTGCTCTTACTTATGCACTGCGTGAATCTTATTTTGTTATTCGATTTTCTGTACTTTTTAGTATTTCTAAATTTGCATTTTGCGCTTCCTACATCTACGATGCAACAAAACTTACGATAGCGTTCCAAAACCTAATTTCAACTTAACAATTCACAATCATTCTCTCACATTTCAAGCTGCGTTAGTTGAACTAAGTTTTAGAACGCTTTAGATAAAAATGCTGGAAAAGTGTGAGTTTCTATGGCGGGTAATCTTCAATATATTCAAACTGTCATCTTCAATTTAAAAAAGTGAGATGTACCTACATTGAAAAAAAAAATATTGAAACAACTCATATAGCTGTCCTCAATTTCCCAAAAAAAAGTGCTTTTATTTATTATATTTAAATTTATGAAAATTGTCTAAACATTATATACATGAGTATTCGAAATAAAAATCTGATTTCACAAAATTGGAGACCATAACTTTAACGTCGCAAGAAAGTCTTTAATAATATTTTTAAGCACTAGATACTCTTCAGAACTGTATGGCACTAGATGCGTCATAAAAATGATAATTGAAACATGTAACTTTTTCATATGTTATTGCATATCTATAAAACATGTATCTTGATTATAAGGTTTTATCACGAAAACTATGGGTATACGGAATTATATAGACCTTTAGATGGCCTCCCCCATCACTTTTCCGCTCCAATACGGACTTCCGACCATTTGAATCTAACGACCCTGCTGAGAATTACATTTTTTTGTAAATGAATTTTGAAATCTTTTGGTGTCGTGAGGTTTGAATGGAGAAGGTTTGGAATTGTTGATAGATGTACTTACGAGGCTCATGAACGGATTTTAGGTTAAGTTTAAAGTAAAGGGAACGGTGGATAAAGTTTGTTTAAGTTGGTTTTAAAGATTTTTTAGTATCATGAGCTTAAAATGGTGGAGGTTTTGGAATTATTGGGGGAGGTAGCGTGGGAGATTAGAGACTATCTCTTTAAAGAAGACAACACCTGCGAATCGATAAGAACGCGACTATATAACGTTGGAGTTCGATTCGTTCGATGGAAATATTGGAGAAAGCCTGAGAGTCAGTGAATAATACGACCACCGAGGATTTATTAGACTGGTAAACAATAATTATTGTTTAATGTTGCAGAGTAGAATGAAGGTGGTAATTGAATATTAATGAAAAAAGCAACGAGGTAGGAAAAAATATCGCATCAAAGGCATAATTTCGAAACAATTTTTTTATTTACTTTCTGTAAACAATCGAATGTTTGTAACTTCAAAAAAAAGATTAATCTATATTCAGGGTTGTTAAGGAAATTGTAGAAAAAATTTGTGGAATCACAAAAAATATTCAAGAGTTTGTGCATTATATATTTATAATCGTACTAGCTATACTCGTGTGCTTCGATACGCGTATCTAAATATTTACAAATTAACAATTGAAAAATAATTACAATTTGTAATTCTGATGAGAGTAAATTCGATAAATAGTCTATCGAATTTCTAATTTTTCATCATTTATTAACACTGTAATGACAATATTTTCATTACACTTGTCTAAATGGCAAGCAATGTCTAACTTAACATAAACAATCTAAATTTGAAAAGTGTATTAACGGACAAAAGAACATTTATATTGGGCATGTCCGTTTTGTACCAACATCATAATAATATTTTCAATAAGATTGTTTTGTCGTCGATATCTTCTTCAATATTAATTTTCAATTTTATTTTTTAAAGTTGTGATTTTCTTATAGCGATATCTGATACTAAATAAATAAAACTATCAAATATTATATTTTTGTTTACATTTATAATAAAATGCGCCCAAAAAAACATTTACAACGTAAATTTGGGAGGTGAGAGCTCCAGCCTGATAGTATTACCAAAAACAAAAGCAAATCTTTCGCATGCGCTCAGTAAG
>JAPYZL010041755.1:0-13596 GCA_030522825.1 Platygaster orseoliae
AACGTATGGTACTCATACTTTTCCATACAAAGTATGGAAAGAATACCACGTACGTAAAGATATGGGAAATTTTCAATCATTTTTAACAGTGTATATGATGGTAAATGAAAGGCAGCCCATTGATTTCATGAAAATGAACCGAAAACCATTACAGTTCGATTTCGGCCCGAACTTAAATTTTTACTCGGGTAGTGTATCACGATTTTCAGCGTAGGTACAACAAGAATATAGGCGACGAGCGGTCCATGTACTATATGGTCTAAGTTTAATTTAGTACCGAGACGGCCATCTTGAATTTAGGAAAAAGTTTATCACGACATGCACTGTTTTCGAACATGTGTGAACATGTGACATTTAGATAACAACTGATAACAACAAATGTCAAGTGGCAGTTTGGTCAATTCAGTAATGTAAATAGTAAATATGTTGCTCGTCCGCTGCAGGCGGATTTCAACATTTTTTCAAAATGAGAAACTTCTGACTGACAATCTCCTAAATTTTTCAAGTAGTAATCAATTTGTTTTCAAATCACGACTAGGGTTTCGTAACCCCTACTTGGTAACGGGCATAAGGGTAATAATTTTTTAGATTCGTCTCTATTTATAGATAAATTGAAAACATTCCTCTTTTTTGTCAAAATAATTTCGCAGTTTTTTTCACTGTCATTTACATAAACAGTTGAATGTATTTTTGAAAACCATTTGTTCTTATTCTCCTTTTCATCACATACAATACATTTTTTAGTTTGACAGTACTTTTCACAAAGTTTTTGAGTTATTGTTATTTCAATTTATGTGATGACAAAAATTTATAACCTCAGCGTATATGAGTTTGATAAAAATTTTGAACTTGATCAATACTTGATGTTTGAATTAAAAATATTTATATTTTTGAAAACTGTTTGACATGTTAAAAAAATATTTCTAGAATTCTTTTCAATTATATTTTACATAAAGTATAAGGATTTAAAAATGTATTCTTTGTCTCTAGGTAATTGGAATAATAAACATGAAACATTCATTCACAAATAAATTGCTGTATGAAAATATGTCAATTTTAATTAGCAACCAGAATCCTGATTTTTTTCAAATCTGACTCACAACAAATTTTTTATGATTTTTTTCAATCCTACGAAAAATCTAGTTTTTTAAAAATAAATTTGTAAAAGTAATTTTTTAAGTAATTTAAATAACAAGCTTTTTATAGTGTTGCAGTGGAAATGTAATCGACAGGGCGCAATCAAAACACAATGTTCCACAAGCTAAAACAGTTACTCCGACGTCAAAATTCAAACTGGTTGTTGCGAGTTTGACGGGAGGAAAGTTAGGCCAACAAAAAAGGAATTGCTTTCATCCGGGAGCATCAAGTCTAAGCCGAGATGGAATTGGACTCGAAAACAACAAATCAGTGGGGAGCAGGGAAATGCTTGGCGCGATGATGGGTTACATTTGGCCACGAGTATGAAAATTTCATCTTATATGTCTTAACTAAACAAATTGGTCATTTGAAACTTGTTTTCGTGTTCAACAAAATCTAATGAAACCCAATTTTCAGAGAGAAAATGTAGATAAAAGTTAAACTTTTCGTGTAATTATTTTGCAAGTTCTCAAGTCATTTTTTATTTTAATAACACAGTCATTTAAAAGACTGCGATTGACTTGTAAGATTTTGAAAAGAATGATTCATAAAAATAATTTTTTCTGACCTTGAATCAAAAATAACACAAAAAGCAAATATTGCATCTAGAGAAAGAGTTATTTTTAATGGACCAAATTTTGTGCAGTCAATTCCATGATTTTCTGTCAATTCTCACCAGTTCTCGTAAACTCGCGAGAGTTCCCATCAACCTTACCAAATTTACCATCAACATACACAAGAAGTTTCACAAAATGCAACTTCTAATGTCCTACTCCTATAGTACGATTCACAATCAACATACATAAGAAGTCTCACAAAGTGAAACCTCTAATGCACTACCATATTATTATCCACAAACAACATACATTAGAAGTCTCACAAAGTGAAACCTTTAATATACTGCCATAGTAGGATTCGCAAACAACATACATTAGAAGTCTCACAAAGTAAAACTTCTAATGTACTGCCATAAAATGATATACAATCAACATACACAAGAAAAAGATAAAGCTTTTAATGTCCTACTATAGTAAAACCCACCATCAACATACACAAGAAGTTTCATAAAGTGAAATGAATTTATTTAAGAATGAAGACTTTCTGTACTACTATACTATAGTTACTACACAGGGAAAACAATAAGCCAAAATGAAGCCCGTTTGGATTACGATGTATTCCGAAACGGAGTTATTATACGACTTGAATTGAACAAAAATACGAAATTAATACATACTAGATAAATATATAGATAAACATAGATAATATAATAAAATACTAAAATTGAACAAATAATAAATAATGAAATTGAATGTAGTTGATACTCCGAATTAAATAAATATTGTTGGATTTCCAATTAGATTATAAAATCCACTTGGATTTTCAACTGGAATTTTATTAAGGTTTCCCAAAAGAAATCCTCTTGGATTTCCAACTAGAACTTCATTTAGGTTTCCTCAAAATAAAATCTAATTGGATTTCTAAGTGGAAATATTGTTGTAAATCCATTTGGATTTTCAAACTTTAATAAATAAATAAATAATAATAATTGAAGAAAATTTATAAGTTGTATAGTTTATTATACAATGATTCTATATTGATTACAATAAAATAATTGCTGATAACAACATAATAATTGTTTACAAAAAGTAATAAAAATTATTTATTCTCATGCAAGGTTTATTATTATTAATAATTTGTATCATCTTTTATAAATGATTAAAATTCATTATCTTTAGTCATTGTTTAATAATTATTATTATTCATTATATTCAAAGTAACCATTTTTTATACATTTTTTTTTAATATGGACTTATTGTCGAAAATCGATATGAATTGTTTAGCACCGCAAAAAATATAGGAATTTGAATAATGCACAAAAATAACTGCGCAAACACTCGCACTGGACGTGAAATTTTTTCAGAAAAGTTGAGTATTACACACTCATGCGTCACATGAGCCCTATGTTTGACTGTCTGCAAGAACAAAATTGGGCTAAATTCTAGCCTGAAAAAGGGCTTGGGTTAACGCGGATCTCACAAAGCCGCGTCGCTGTATTAACTTTGCTCCGCTTTTTTCCTGTGTATGGTAGGACATTGGAAGTGTCACTTTGTGAGACTTCTGATGTATGTTGATGGTGGATAATACCATGGTCATGACGGTCATGACCGTCAATTGACCGAAGCAATTGATTGTCAGATTTGCTGGTCATTGACCGTGACCGGTCAACACAATTCTAAACAGTCAAACTCACATAGACGGAATGGAAAAATTTTTGTCTGAAAAAACGATGAAATATGAATTTCTTTATTCTTCACATTTTGATTCTGATGTGACTGATATCTATAAAGACAAATTTATGGAAATAAATGTGATGACACAATACCTGAACGTCGTGATTTTTTAACTCACTTTGTAATGAAACAGTTCATAATGTTACCCAGAATTTGAAATAAACAGTTTTAATTATATTTTAGTTATAAAGTTAAAATAAATATTTTCTTTAAAAATCATTCATAATTATACGAAATAGTCTTGCGTTTTTTCTTGCCACAAAACTAAAATTTGAGGAAATAATTAAAATATCTTTTGAATTATAATTTAAAAAATTCATACATGTGATTTCGGTATGAAAGTTCCTACATAATTATCTTGATAAGAAATCATATATTTAATGTAATGTAGTCTTTTTTTCAGTAAAAATAATACTCTTTCAAAATTTGTATCTATTTTTTTACTTAAATGTATGTTGAATGGAAATACTTTGAAACGCAAGAAAAAAAGAACTGATATTTACTTTGACATATAATGAACTATGTGAATATGTGATAGAGCGTTTCAGTTTTTATCTATTTCACCAAAACGTTTTTGATGTAGCTCAAAAAATTGTTTCTTCATTGAATAATTGAAGTAAACACAAGACAGTTTTGGAAACAACAATTCAAGACTTTTTTGCAATTTAGTCTTTTCCCATCAATTTGAAAGGATTCAAACAACTGCGTGTTATGATAAAGTTACATGAGTAATTTTTTATTCGAATAACTACTAATTGATGACCACTTACAATTTCGATACTATTAACAAACAGACATACTCGAAAAAATATTAATTGACCATCACTGACTAGTTAGAACACTTTCTGACCGGTCAATTTACATACAGGAGTGTAAATGCCTTACGGTCACTGACCGTCAAATGACTGTCAAGATGACCATGATGTCAGAGAATTTTTCCTGACCAGTCAATTCACATCTCTGGACCTAACGGGGAGTTTGTGAATCACGGTAGGATGTATGACAGGGGCAATGGCAGGTTTTTTTATAATATAGAAAGATGAGTTAGTCTAATGATTGGCTGAAATTTAATTCATGTACTTGCTGGTTTGAACTAAAGAAGACAAATTGAAATTCACTTGGGTATATTATATTAGTTGACCCATGATTATATCGATTTCAAATCAATTAATGTCCAAAAAATGCAATTATAATTTTTTTCCAGGATGAACCCGACATCAAAAATCGAGTTAAAATCGCAGTGGGATTATTAGTTGGTGCCAAAGTTCTCAACGTCACAGTTCCTTTCCTCTTCAAATATGCGATCGATTATTTCAACACCCAGCAAGCGCTGAATTTCGATTCTGCTCCAGAAACTGTTGCCGCAGTTGGAACTTCCTTGCTCGTTGGATGTAACACTTTTTCCAATGCATAAACACCTAAAAACATCCTAAAAATAAACGTTAATAAATATATTTCATAATTTTCAGATGGAATAGCTCGAGCGGGTTCAGCGGGATTCAACGAATTGAGAAATGCCGTATTTGCCAAAGTTGCGCAGCATTCGATCCGAAAAATCGCAAAAAACGTATTCTTACATTTGCACAATCTTGACTTGGCTTTCCACTTGAGTCGTCAAACTGGAGCTCTCTCCAAGGTTCTTTTAATTTATTCAGTTTTTATTGTGTACCAAAAACAATTATCTTTCGGCATGTAAAAAAATTAATTTTTTTCAGACCGTAGACAGAGGAAGTCGAGGCATCAACTTTGTTCTCACTGCGATGGTTTTTAACATAGTTCCCACGATTTTCGAATTGGCGCTAGTCAGCACAATTTTGGGTATAAAATGTGGCCCTGAATACTCGTTTGTGGCATTGGGTTGCGTCGCGACGTACGCCGCTTACACTCTTTCCGTCACCCAATGGAGAACGAAATTCCGAGTCTTCATGAATAGAGCAGAAAACGAAGCGAGCAACAAAGCTATCGATTCTCTTATCAACTACGAAACAGTCAAAGTAATCACTTTTTTCTATGGTATTACCAATATTTCTATCTTGAAAAAAAAAATGAAATACACTACAAATTTGGATTCTCTTGCACTATATATATATTTTTTTCAATTTACAAATGAAAAACTGCATCATTTCAATTTGGGAAATACATATTCAGTCATCAATAATACATGTTATTTATTTATGATTTTTTTTTCTTTTTAGTATTTCAACAATGAAAAATTCGAGGCAACAAGGTACGACGAGGCTCTGAAAAAATATGAAGATGCATCGTTGAAAACTAATACGAGTTTGGCGATGTTGAATTTTGGACAACAGGCTATTTTCAGCGCTGCTCTGAGTTTAATTATGGTTATGGCTGCGCGAGATATAGTTCAGGGTAAATTGTTAAAATAAATTTTTCATGAATAACTAGAATTCTTTATGGAATAGATGGAAAATTATCAAAAAACCAATTTTTTCACTTGAAATTTCACCAATTTAGAGTACACCACAAAAAAACTCGAAAATTGAAAATTTCAACCTTTTTGAATACGAAATAATGAAAACTACTGCCAATATTTTGTTCATTTTCTTATTGTAAAAGAAATTATGTATTTAGAAGGGAATTGCATCAATTTAAAGTACACCACAAAAAGATTCGAAAATGAAAAATTTTATTCTTTTTAATTAGGAAATCATTAAAATTACTAATCATATTTTGTTCATTTTCCTATTGTAAAAACATTAAAAACTTGGAAGGGTTTTTGCATTTGCCGATATTAAATCAATAACTGTTTTGAAAATTATCAGGAAATTTGACGGTTGGAGATTTAGTAATGGTGAATGGTCTTCTATTCCAATTATCAATTCCTCTTGGTTTTTTGGGTTCCGTGTATCGAGAAATTCGCCAAGCATTCATAGACATGCAAACAATGTTTTCGCTTATGACGATGGATCCAGCAATAAAGGTAATAAAGAAACAATTCAGTTAAAGTACCAAATAAAAATTTTAAATTATTTAAATATCTAACACGATTGTTTGGAGCTACAATATTGCCATGAAGGGGAGAATAACGAACTCCATCATTTGTATATTCAAGTTTTCGATTTTATATTGAGTCCTTGCCAGGAACTACACTAACAACCAAATAATAGGAAAATAATAAACAATCGAACATTTTTTTACATTAAAAAAGAATACATATAGGGGAGACTAGCGCAAAATGCGCAGTTTTTGATATTATTAAATTTTTTAGGCAGCATAAGGGCTGAGAGGATCTGCAAATGGCACTATATTGTAGACCACATATATGGCTATAATTTAGCCTCAGGCAACTTTAGTTCTAGTTGAACCTTATGTCTCATATATTTATTTAAAAAAAAAAACGATTTTTTGCGCATTTTGCCCCACGCTGGGGTAAAATGCGCAACCTGTGGGGCAAAATGCGCAATTCCGGAAATTGCGATTTTCACGAGGTTGATTGCTAAAAATTGTGGGAAACACAAAATAAATGATATCATACACAATTTCAATAAAAAATTTTTTGTTAAGAACAAAATTTGATTCTTAAAATTTTTATTTGTTAAACAAAAATTTTGTAAGTAGCGATCGAGTGTCCGTCGAGAAACAAATAAGCGTTTCGACGCGCAATTTGCAGACATTCTCTCACGGACAGCCTTGCACGCTTCGAATAATTTTCCACCATCAATACCCTCTGTTTTGCGAACATAAACCCGAACCATGATGAAAAAAATGTCAAAAAAAAAAAACAAACAAATTCAAAAAAAGTTCGTTGTTTCACAAAAATTGAAATAAAAGGTCTTTAAACTTTCAAATTCGATTTAAAAGAAAATAGGTGTTGAATAAAAGAGGTTTTTTACAAGTTTTGCTGTTTCAAAGTGACACACTACTTTTTTTTGCTCATTACCCTTATCACATTTTTCAATAAAATGTTTGGGGGTTCCGGGGCACTGCCCCGGCCTCGATACGACCCTGGATGTAGAAACGATTTCACGAAAAAAAAGTGGAAAACAACAAAAAAGTGAAGGAAATAGCAATATGACCAAACACAGCGAAACAATACAAAACAAGCACTGCACATTTTGCCCTATGGCTACATTTCCGGCTTATTAACGTGTGATTCGAAAACGAGTCAAAATTTCGCCGAAAGGATCACGTTTTCGTCTTTTTCGCACCTGAAATACTATAAAAACTCACCTAACATTAATTCTGATGAAAATATGACGCAAAAGTTGAAGTTTCAAACAAATATTCACAACACAGTGGCTAAAATACACTTTGTTTTCTAACCGAAAAAGTAAACAAACAAATAAGACGCAATTACTGACGTTCGATACTCGACACTAGAGCCATATATGGAAAAAATGTCAAGTCTCAAGTGCCTACCGTTTTGACAGTTACGCAAATTGAATATTTCGTAAACTGCGCATTTTGCCCCAGTCTCCCCTACAATTTAAATAATTTAGTAACAATTTCAGCACTCACACATATGCCAGCACTTTTCTTTTTTACATTTGACTAAATTTTAGTAAAATATTTCAAGTTATTAGAATCTTGAACTAGAAACATTTATATTCTTTTCTTGTCCTTAATAATTAATATATTAACTAATATAGTGTTAGAGGATTTGTGATTGTGTTTCTCATTTAAATAATGGATAAGTGTCGCACGTTAAATTTTGAAATTGTCCAAATAATAAATTTTGTTACGCAGAATCAAGCGAACGCGCTGCCTCTTCAAATACATCATGGAAAAGCTGAAATAGTTTTCGACAAAGTCAATTTCCAGTACATCGAAGGGAAACCTATTTTCAACGACATTTCCTTCACCATACCAAGTGGCAAAAAAATTGCTATTGTGGGAGGTTCTGGATCAGGGTAATTGAAAAATAATACACTTGCATTTTTAGTATCCTGTATTGGTAGATCACAGTTTTTGTTTATTTCAGAAAAACGACATTTGTGAGATTGCTGTACAGGTTTTTTGAACCAAGCAAAGGCGGTGTATACATAAATGGGAAAAATATACAGAGTTTCGATATTGATGATTTGAGGCATTCGATAGCTATCGTGCCACAGGTAAATAACGATTACGCGCTGTTATTTCAAAAAAATGACATGAAATATCTGTTTCAAATATACCACTCCTAACAAGAAAAAACTTATCGAATTATTTTCATCTAAACTCATAAAATTAGTGAGTTAAAAAAAGTTACGTAGAACTATATCAATGTTGAACAATCGTCATTTTAAATTTATAGTGGAAGTAGCTAATGCCAGTTTGATTAAATTGGCGATTTTCACAGGATTCCGTTTTATTCCACGAGACGATATTTTACAATATTTGTTATGGAAATTTGGGGAAATCCAAGGAGGAGGTTTACGAAGCTGCGAAAATGGCGAATTTGCATGACTCTATAATGAAGTGGCCTCAAGGTTACGAGACGCCCGTGGGAGAACGAGGCCTGAAATTGAGTGGTGGCGAAAAACAAAGAGTGGCCATTGCCAGGGCAATCCTCAAGGATTCCCCGATTTTAATATTTGATGAAGCGACTTCTTCACTGGATTCTATAACTGAACAGGTTTAGTTTTTCAATGCGTACTTTTTTTCATTGCTGTTTTCAAACGATTATATCCTTGTTCGTTTCTCTTGAATTTTCATAAAGGGAACTTCCATAAATCATATCACGATTTTTTGGCGTTTTTTGGACCCCCCTCCCCCTCTGTCACAGTGTGTCACAAATTTGCAGACCCCTCCCCCCCTCCTGTGTCACGTCACAATGTTGGATTTTAAATGTGAGGCAAAATACAAAAATTTGTTTCTTTATCATGAAAAAATATTTAATTTTGAAAAAGTTAAATTTATCTGGAATTTAATCATTTAATAATTTTATTTATTCGTCTAATTATTATTCATGTGTTTTAAAATTGAATTCATTTATTTCAATTTCTGGAATTTCAAAAAATTCTAGAATCGAAAAATCCAGACGCCAATATTGTATTTAATTCTTTTTTAAACCTTGATATTATTTTTATTATTATGTTAATGATTACTATCATCATATAAATACATCGAAATAAAAAGTATTGAAAATACATACGAATTTCAATTTTTTAAATGAAAATTTTACAAAAGTATATAAAATGGTCGAATTATGAAAAATGGTACTATTAATGGTTACGAATTGTACTATCGTAGGGCATAAGAAGTTTCACAAAGACCCGGTACCAGAGTCAGCTTAGTTTATATACTCGGTACTTCTTAAAAACTTTACTATGGTAATACACAAGAAGTTTCACAACGTGAAACCTACTAAAAAGTGAAACTCATTTTATTTCACCATAGATTCAAATCCCATCTAAAAGTTATAAAAAATGTCTGAAAGTCACAGAGTACCTCAAAATTTCTAAATGTCACAAAATCAAAAAATTTCTCGAAACTTTTAAATTTCGGAAATCGAAGAATCTCTAAAAGTGACAAATTTACAAGAATGTACAAAATCAAAAGTTGACACAAGATCGCAAAATGTCGCTAAATAAAGGAATGTCACAAAATTAAAAACTTATAAAATATCACGAAATAACAGTATTTCGCGAATTCGGAAAATACATTTTTTACTACATTACGAAATTTCAAAGAATTAAAAAATGTTACAAAAGTATACGAAGTGTCAAATTAAGAAAAATCACACGATGTCGCCAGATTACAAGATTTACGAATTTAGGTGTAACAAATTATAAAATCACAAAATATTTGCAAGATATTGGGCTATATTAACCCAAATTTGGCATTATATTGGCCAAAATGTGTTCTAAAGCGTATAGAATGATCTATTTGATGAATGAAGCAAAAGTCAGATAAACGGAAGGTTGCTTACTTTTTTATTTTCATGCAAAATTGTGATTTAGTGTATTCCGGACACATGAAAATACAGTCGGTAAAAACAGCTACACAAAGTGTACCAAAATCACCGTAACAAAAAGAAATCTAATATTCTTTTTTGAATTTTGAGTCGAAAAGTCCTTCGCCACTTTTCACAAAACTCAAAATCAAAAAAGATATTCAAGTTAAAAGTTTTAACCAATCAGAATATCAGATATCAAAATCGAATACATTTTTTGATTTTGAGTTTTGTGAATAAGTGGTTATAAAATGTAAGTGGTAACAAATTGGATCTATGTTATACTAACATTGCCACAAATTGTGCAAAATACTGACAAGGAGACAAAATTTTAAAATATCGTGCTAATACTGGCCAAAAATCTAGCCCAATTCATGTGTATTGAATTGTCACGAGCCGGCTCGCGACAGAGAGGACCTCAAAAGTTCCTCTTTCGGACCCTTAAAGGATGGGCAGGCGAAGATGGAACACAAAGAAAATAATTCAATAATTCAACAAACAGACATATAATTTTACCAAATCCGTCCTTTCACTTATTGGGAGCACTTAAAACACATGACCGAATAAAAGATTGCAAACACTAAATACTACAACTAAACTAAAACTACGACTAAAACTAAAGCATGACTACTACATTACTACATTACTACTAATATATTACTACTATATTGCTATATCACTACTGAGTACTGCGCTACTGAGAGTCGGGGTTTATTTTGTAGGCCCAAAAACTGTGTCTTTTTAAGAGAGGGTTTGGAATTTGCTGATTTCGATGATCTGAAGAATTATCGATGCCAATGTTACGAAAAGTTCCTGGCCCAGTT
Source organism: Platygaster orseoliae (assembly GCA_030522825.1). Taxonomy (NCBI): domain Eukaryota; kingdom Metazoa; phylum Arthropoda; class Insecta; order Hymenoptera; family Platygastridae; genus Platygaster; species Platygaster orseoliae. The sequence continues at coordinate 11,148 of JAPYZL010041755.1, forward strand.
TTTTGACGCATTATTTAAAGTCGTATTACAAAACGTTGCGAACAGGAAATCGCTTACAGTGCAAGATTGCATTTTATAAAAGTCAAATGAATTTAGGTCGCGGCAAAATATTTTGAAATAAATGGGACGAGCAATCGACTCGTCACAGAATAATTTCTATCTATGTACACATTTAATAAAAAAAAAAAAGATTTGAATCCCACTATCTATTCAGAAAATTATTTTTCAATATAAACTATACCTTGAACTGAAACTGAATGGTTGGCGAAGCCCCCGTAGTATTTATGAATTCATTACTTTAGCATATTATAAATATAGAGGAGCACACAAATATTATGAGAAACTATTCGTCAATAGTCAGAAAATTTTTTTTTTGCAACCAATTTCTCGTTTCGTATTTCAGAATATTCTAGAAGCTTTGCGCCGAGCAACATCTGGTCGAACATCGATTGTAATAGCTCATCGCCTTTCCACTGTCATGGACGCGGACGAAATTTTGGTCCTCGACAAAGGTTCACTAGTCGAACGAGGTTCACATTCGGAACTTTTGACCAAACCAAATTCCCACTATAGCAAATTTTGGGACGCCCAAAACATTTGCTCTCCTATTCTTCGAGATCATCAAAGTCGACCAGAAGGTAGCCATTAAATAACAACGAAAATTTATCCAACAGCCAGAAATGTATATAAAAGTTTTTAAACCAATTGCTTGTTTGTTAGTTATATTTATTTGCGCTAGTTAAAGGTGTAAGAATATTTTATTTCAAGGAATCGGAAACTGTTTATGGTGATTAAGGTAACCGACAAATTCAATGCTGGAAGTTGTAAATATTTAATACCAATAAACAAACATTTATGTTGCTGTATGAAGGGTACTTTTTCTGATGTGTGCTGTGGGAGTAGGTTATTTTGCGTTTATTTTAGATGGATATAGGACTATCTAAATAAATGAGAAATTCCTGAAAGTTTGGAATATGATTTCACCATTTTTTTTTTTTTTTTTTTTTTTTGGAAAAAGTTTCCATTTCCAGAAACATTAGTTTTACTGATTTAAAAATTCTAAAAGATCATCCAAGCATTTCAAAAATAATAACTCATGTTTATGCATTTCGAAAAATATCTAATTTGGCAAATAAACGACTCGTCATGTAACTGCGAAAAATTATTTATAGTTCTATCAAACTTGTGCGAATTCAAGTTTTTTTCGATTTCCTGAAACTTTTTTTCTGTGAAATACTTATTTAATATATTTTTCAAAGTTTAAGAAAAATGTTGGGAAGAATTGAAACGGTTATTCAAATTTTTTATAAATTTTCAAAAATTCTGGAAATCAGTAGTAAAATTTTTTAACATTCGCTTCACGCGCGGGTGTACTAGATTTTGGATTTTGAGAATATTTTACTTTTTACGTGCGATTTTATATTTGCTAACTGGAGTAAAACAATGGTATTGTCGTGTATTTATAAGTTTTCACCATTTTATATATCATTATATGATTAATTTACACTACACATAATGAATAGAATATTAATTTTTTTATAAAATATATTATCAATAAATAATATAATTATTATTATATCATGTATAAAAAATTAATCAAAGAACGATGCACAATGGCGAAAAATGTTAAAAATACACGGCAAACCCATTGTTTTACTCAAGTTGGCAAAAATAAAATCGTACGTAAAATATTATCAAAATCGAAAAAATCAGTCATCAAAAACGTTGTAAAAACAAGATTAAACAAGAATTAAAAAATTTTTATCATGTTGTATCATAAAGCAAATATTTTCGTCTTCATCAAAATAAAAATAAAAGTATTTTTTACCACAATTACAAAACGCGACCGTGTCGCGCGCTCCACGCTTAGATATTAATGAGTACATATAACTTTTGACCATATGAGTTTCCATGTTTTTTTTTTTTTCAAATAAAAAATATTGATATTGAAATAAACATTCAATCGATAAAATACCAAAAAAAGATTAAGAACATGAATGTACTTCAATTTATTCATAAAAATTGTTTATACTTTCAACAATTTTTTATATTTCCAGATACTAAAATTACATTTGAAACATATTAGCTTACGTTACGATATTTGAACAAAAACTTAGCGGATTTCAGTGCATAGATCAGAAGAAAAGAAATAGAATCCAAAATAATGGTATAAACAATAACTTTAACAAAAATGTACAACTCGTATTTTTTATTTCATGTGTACCTACAACCAAAAACAGGCATTTTCATGAATAAAGCTGTTTCATCATAAAAATCATTTGCAAACTTCAGAAATTTTGTCACATATGGAGTAACCACCAAAAAAGGGTGATTTTTTTACCCACTAAAACAAATAGATATTTATGCTACAAGGGAGAAAAAGGATGATTTCAACGAGTGCAAAGTTTGGGCACGAGCGAAGCGAGTGCGCAATTGCACTCGTTGGAAT
>JAPYZL010041756.1:0-11198 GCA_030522825.1 Platygaster orseoliae
CGCTCAAAGATTTTCATGTTCACATTCGGCGCTGAAGAAATTATGTTCACTTGCTCTTAAAAAATAAAAGCTCTACACTTTCAGCTCTCAGGGTGTCAATTCAATATGTTATTGACACGCAGATGTCGCTTTTTCGAATTCATCTTGTTCGGAAAAAAGTTGACAGAGAGTATACAGAAAGTAAACAAGGAATTAATAGACGATACTGTCTACTTTCTGTCTAGTCAAGAAAGTTAGGGTCTGGAAGCAAAGATTGTTAATATCAATCGAAAGAAAGCATGTCATCATGGTATCATTTGTTTTTGTTACAAAACAATTCTTTTTCAATGTTAAACTAAATGAATCCAATAATTCTGCGACCTGGAAAACCGACAAAAAATTTTTTTTCCTTTTTTCAAAGTCTTTTCTATAGTGTGTAATATACTCAAACTTTGGAGTACTTATTGATGTTCAAGTTTAAAAATAATGAAACTCAGAGAGTTGAAATTATTATTTCCAGTTAAAAACCTTTGCGCTTAAAGAGAAAAAATAATAACGGAAAATCTGCATGTCTAAACTTATTTAGTCGGAAATGTAACACATGTAAATCGGTATACAGTTACTCTAAATATTTTTAAAGTGAAATTTAACTCACGTATGAAATATTTTCAAAAAATGTTCAAGAAGCGAATTTAGTCAATCTGGCGTCAAAAACTTACGGATTTTCTAGCATGGAATTCCACAGAAAAGGTACTATAATCAAAAATCTAACGTATACTTCAAAATTTGAAATTCTAAACTCTAGAAGTAAGAAAAGTTCTATAATTATTTTAGAATGAAATATTGTTTCCAGTCCATCAATATGAAGTTCAATACATAAATTTGCTGCCTAATTTTTCAGTCTGATAAACCCTTGAATTCCAAATTCAGCACATTTTGTCAACTATGAACGCGTAAGCCAGTGAAAGGGGTTACTGTGTTTTTCCTACACTGAAAAAAATGTATCGGTTCAGGTAACCAAAATCACTTTGTTTGTCCTTGTTTAGTTGAGAGAACCACTTGATTGGTGAAATTAGAAAAAATATCATGATTCTTCGTAACAAAGAAGTTTCATTGATTTTATAATTTACTGTTTAGTTTTATTAACGATAATTATTGTTACTTGAGCAATACAACCAAGACATAAAACTTTTTTGTCGCAGCTAAGTAACATGTTTTTGAGAACAGGGTGTCTTTGTGCTCTAAACCATGGTTATAATTGACTGAACGATTTTCTTGCGAAGGCGCGCGTGATGTGCGGAAGAAGTGTAGTGCGTCTTTTGTTATTCTATTTTGTTATTTAATCAAATTTGTGTTTTGTCGGATACAGTCAGATATTTTTTTCGGTGAAAATTAATGAACATGTGCATAATAGATTCATTAAATTTTACACCTGAAATTGATCAAAATCTCGAAATGATGTTAAATTCGTTTGTAAAATGCCCTCACAGTCAGGGGACAATACTCACGCAATACTCACTGCCAGACAATAGTCAGGTCAGAAATATGTCAGCCGAAGTCGTTTCATGTGTTCAATGCATTCATCGACTTCCTGGCCTGTATCTGACTATTGATGACTATTGTCTATTGCGTGAGTATTGTCCCCTGACTGTGAGGGTGTGTAAAATTTTACAAATATATTTTAAAATAATGAATAAATTTTTCAAAAAAATGAATTTGTAAAATTCGTTTGTCAAAAAAAAGCTGAATCGGTTCAAATCGATTTGTTCTTTAAATAAAAAATACGGTTGTGCTGAATAACATGCATGATACATAACACGTTATACTTTGTTGTTACAGAAAAGTAATATTTTTTAACCATCAAGTTAAATGGTCAACTGAACCAAGTAGCGAAATATGAACTTCGGTATTTTGATCATTCCCAACCAAGTTAATACGGTGCTGCTAACCATAATAGAGTACAAACATGGTGCGGGCAACAAAAAATTTGGTCGGGCCTATATCAACCATGTGATTTTGTTAGGACGACCAAAAATATGATTACTTCAACCAATCTTTTTTTTTAATGTAGCAAACAAAGGCGTAGTTAAGGCATTTCCGACCGCCATTTCCTCAAAATGCAGTCTGTATGTTCGAGACCAGTGACCCGCTTCCGGCGCATCCTTAAGGATTTCCGCCAACTCGTAAACTCCCTAACTACCCCCCACACCCTCTCCTACCTCGCCCAGCTTGTGCCCCCACCCAACGATCCTCGCCAAAACTTTGTATATTTCTTCTTAATTCTCCATATAACGTATATACGCTATTAAAAACTTCACTTTCAGAATCGAAAAACTTTCCAAGTTCCTCGAGTGCGGATGATAGCAACTTGAATAATTGAAAGAATGTTAACTTCTAGGGGCCAAAAAACAAAACACTTTTTCCTGTTCAGAAGTCGTCTTCACTTTATTTCGCAACCTCACACATTATTTTACAATATATAACAAAAAATTACAATTTTTGTTACATTTTCAACTTGTCCCTTTGCATTTTCAAAGAGACTGGATTCATTTTGGCTATTATTTTAAGAATTTTTTCATCGAGTTTTTCTTACTTTTTTTCAACAAAAATTTGAAAGAATTTTTATTTCATTTTTTCCAAACTGTCTTCAAAATTGTCATTTTTTTCAGATTTGTGAAAGTTCTTTAAAATTTATTTTATTGGCCAAAATATTGTGAGAAAAAAAATCAAAATCAAAACAGATGAACAAAAAAATTATTAAGACTATTTTATTTTTCAGCGTATGTTTTTAGATGATAAAGTATTTTCATGTAGTCCAAAACCCTCAAACTCTGTAATTCGAATTCAAAATTTTTAACACCCACAAATTCACACTTGTGGAAGTCTTTTACAAATCATGCTGTTCTTTTTATCATTTTATTGTCTTTTAAAGAGGAAATATGTATAAATCAATAATGCAAATGAAATGCCATTTTTTGTGTTCAACTCGTTGCTTTTTTATCTTTTAATATGAACTTTTGAAAATTATTAAGGCGAGGAGTTCACTTTCACCTTTGCGTCTCCTTTCCTCTGACGCGCTTTCTATTCTCTGCGTCTTTCTCGCACCTTAACAGCAATCCCCTCGCCTTGAAATGTGTGAACTGACCCCTGTCCCTTGTAGACATGTTTATATACATTTTACATGCTAGTGCGTCCGCAAGTGGATGTAAACTTTACGTAGACAGTTTACGTTAACAGTTTACGTAAACTGTTCACCTGATGTTTACGATAGATTTACGTAAAAAATTTACATAAGCTGTTACTCACTCATTTTACGCAAACAGTTCATGTAAAATTATTGTAATCGTCATATCCAACAGTTGACGTGAACTGTTTACGTGAACTCAGTGTCAGCATCAGGTAAAAAGTTGTATGTAAACTGTTTACGTAAAGTTTATATCCTTATTGCGGACACAATAGTTTCTAAATTTTACGTTAACTGTTTGCATGGTGTGAGCACTACATTTACGTAAACATGTTTACAAGGGGTATGACCTTAAACGCACCTATTCTATAAACTTCTTGTTTGTTGGTTAACACGGTTTAGCGCAAACGAATCGTCTACTAAAAAAATATGAGGAAGTTTATTTATTTTTTTTTTTTACATCTTTGACTATAATTTGACTTCAGTTTTTTTCACAATCTCAAAATTTCATAAAACTGTATGCATCAATGTGACTCATTCTTTTTGTTGTCGTTTATTTTCAGTTGTTGGAGGCTGTAAAATACTTAAAATGAAAACAAGTTTAAAAGCATATATTAACAGATAGAGACGTGTTTTACAGAAATATTGAATAAAATTTTGTTTGGATTGAATTATGGATTAATGTTTTAGATGTCATATTAACCAGTTACTAAAACACAACTTTTGTAAAATGGCATTCACAAATAAAAATGAATGATATATATATATGACATGAAAATACAATGTTTAGCGCTGTTTTATTAACATAATTTATGTGTATATTCTAAAAATCTTTTTATGGTGCATTCCTGTTCTTGATAGTCTAGACTCTAGATAAGAAAAATGCCAAAAATAGGTTGTGAATTCTCCGAAATCGTATTTGTAGAAGACTCCTCTACTCAAACCCTTAGATATTTCAAAATTGATAAGTTTGAAAACCTATCTATTGATTTTCAGGTTTTTTTTCACATTTCTCCGTACCATCATATAAATGAGTATAGTGAATCTATAAAATTTATAGTCTGATTTTCCGAAGAATATTATTTCTCTTATGAACACTATTTACATAGATTGAATTTTTATTCTTGATATTACACTTGAACGAAACAAAGCATGTTTAACTAAAAACTCTCAAAACCTTGTGCATTCAAATTTGTCAAAATCATTTATTTAATACAAGTGAATTACATAGAAAAAACATTTTCAATGTAATTTTATACACATGAGTACAATAACAATTTTCGAAAATGAAGAGTTTTTCAAGTTTTTCAAAAATTCAAGTAGAAACTTCATAAAAAATGACTTTAATAATATATTATTGTACAAGCGGGTAATGCTGGTTTTACCGAAACGAAGAGTTAAAATTCGAGGCGGAGCAAAGGGTTTTAATCGTTTCATGAAAGTAAGCTTTTACCTTCGAGTGCAATACGATATTTTATATGATTATAATCTCAAAGCCCGTCTAAGTAACAAACTTAGAGATTAGAATCGTATAAAATTATTTATAAATGTGTGCTTCTGTTCAGTAAATATCAAAGAATGGTCAGTTTTTTTTCATAAAACTAAATTTAAATACAATTGTAACCGATTGCACTTTCTTTCTCAACTTCAGTGTTTAACAACAAATAACTCATAATTAATCATATTTTAACATTCATTTTACATCAGCTTTTCGTTCTTCTCCAAACCTATTTGAGAAAAATTCTTTCAACATTAAGTAAACGCTGTATATCAATTCCCGAGTTCTAACTATGAGCCCTCGCAAACAGGCGACAATACTCATGCAATACTCACTGCCAGACAATAGTCAGGTCAGAAATATGTCATCTGAAGTCGTTTCACGTGTTCAATGCATTGACTTTGCAATGACAATGCAATGACTTTCAACTATCATTTTCCTGACCTGTATCTGACTGTTGATGACTATTGTCTATTGCGCGAGTATTGTCCCCTGACTGTGAGGGATGGCTTAGTTTTTTTTCATACATTGTTGTTATCGTTTTTTACTTTCGGTTACATCTTCTGCAATTATAACTCATACAAAAATCAACTATTTTGAAAGCGAAAATGAGAAAAAAATAGAGATCAAATTAAATAAAGAGAAGTAGCCTTGAATCACTTTGTGAAATATAGTGCCAACTCTTTTAATGGCAGAAAAAGTTATGATTTGTATAATTGAGATAATTAAAAACTTTGTTAAACTCATCTACAGACTTGCCGAAAATTAAAAATCGAGAATAACTTTATTATTTTTTATTCTATAGATATTTGCAATTTCAGATATTCTGACGAACAAAAAATGTAGTGAATATCACAAAAATTGAAATTAGGAAAAAAAATTGATACACCTTTAGCGCAAAAAAAAGGAAACTTCTTTAGATAAATATGATGCAAAATTCATTAGCGAAATTGAGCTCTCCTTGAGGAAAAGAGGAATATAATATCGAGAAATCCAAGTTTATTTTACAGTGTATCACATTGCTGAAGAAGTTTCACTTCGAAAAGATACCGAATGGCACGCATTCCAGGATTACATAAAAATAGCTGGTTTTCGATATTGCATCTGTCAAATTTTTAGTATTAATTTACTCAGCAAATTCCGGAAATTATTGACCCAAAAAAACTGTGAATACTAAAACCTTATTACAAACTACAAAAACAAACGTAAATTCTTAAGCTTTGCCAAATCTCAAAGACGAATTCAAATTTCGACGTATATTCAAAAATTGAATCAAGTCTTTTATATGTTCTATTCATATACATTCATTATATTATTCCGAGTTTTCCCTTCGAAACAAAGCTTTAATACTCGACATTTACATAAAAATTGTGAACCAGATGATTTTATAAAAGAAATTGCTGTACTGTTGATAAATTCTCGATAATACCAAAAATCGGTAAAAAATTAAAAGATCTTCATAAATTTGACTTAATTAAAAAAAAAAAATATATATTCGACATCGGCCAATCGAAAACCAGCCATCACTTGCTCTCAAATAAGGAAAAACCCCCAGTCCTGAAAAAACTCATTCACAAAGTACAAAAATATGCCACAGTCTCAATTCTTTACTCGCACAAAATTTGCATAATTTTCTGTTTTTTCTGCTTCCTCAGATGATCCGGCAATTTCAAAAGTTCCGCTGTGATGAATTGCCCGAACAAAGTGTCCGCGTTTTGAAATTTGTTTGACGACACGCCATTGGCAAAAAGTTTTTCATCCCTGTCGCTTGAATCCATAAATGCGGGAGAGTTAATGGTTACCCTGGAAGAGTCCAAGGTCATGGTATCATCCTCCATGGTCGAGACTTGAAGTGGTTTGATGATTTGAACTAAAGCTGGTTGATGTATTTGCACTACAGCCGGTTGGTTCGAACTTTGCGAAACCGTCTTGGACGTGAAGGTGACGCTTTGGGGATTATTAGGCACCAAAGTTGGTATTGAAGATTGCGTGTGTACACTGCCAGACAGAATTTGAGGCAGCTGGACGCGGACCAATTTGTTTGGATTGTTGGACTTGGGAAGAGTCAGCTCGCTTTGTAAGATGGTGCTCGTCGGTGGAGGTAATTTTGGGTAAGTTCTGGAAGGTCGACTTAGATTAGCAAGTTAAAATGCTCGATCGACACAAATTTTTGAGAATAATCCATATACCAGTTTCGCATATTTTCAGATTCACGCTACTTAACTAGACTTACGCACAACTCCACGATAGTTGCAACGAAAGTTTTCATGGAGGAGCAAACTCAAATGTCAAAAGGGTCAATACATTTAAATATACATATTTATTTTAATGAATTGATGAGTATTTTTTCTAGCATCATAGCATCCAAGATATCGACTTGCAAGCAGGGTGTTAGAAATGAGCGGGAGAAGAGCGAGAACGCTATGAGCGGCTTCCGGCTGCCCGAGAGCGAAAACTCGTGAAACTTAAGTAATCGCTCCCGGAGCGAGAACTTTTGCGACATAGGGATCGACTCCCGGAGCGAGAACTTTTATGCTTTAGAGGAGCGGCTCTCGGCTGTCCGAGAACGGGAACTCGTGAAAGTAGAGGAGCGGCTCCCGGAGCGAGAACTTTCGCGATATGGAGGATCGGCTTCCGGAGCGAGAACTTTCCTCTTTTTCCTACCTTTCGCATCTTGTTTAGGCACAATTAATGTAAAATATTTTAACAAAACAAAAAACAAAAAAAACTGCTAATCTCGGGATTTGAACTCGGACCGTGTTGATTATAAATCCGACACTCTAACACCGTGGCCAACGCTGCTGTTTTAAGAGTATGGTAAATCTTTAGTCATTAGCTTCTCTTATTACTGTTAAATGAAATATTTTAACAAACGATAAATTAGCTATTTTCTAGATATGTTTGGTAGTGCTATCCTGTAGAAGATCATTTAACCGAAAACGAATCTCATATAATACCTGAAAAACTGGATCATCAAGTCAAAAATCCATTTCGATACACAATATTGAAGTAAGCATTCAGTATGAATTCTTATGCACGAATTTTGAAAAAAATATGAAATTTTTAAATATTTCACATTGATCATGCCTGAAACAAGATGCGAAAGGTAGAAAAAGAGAAGAAAGGTCGCATTAAAGAACATGCCTTGATGCTCTGCACATTGGTTATTACAATAGAGAGCGACTCTCAGAGGAGTTCCAGGCCGAAAACCGCTCACTTAAGGAGCCGCTCTTCTAAACCACAAAAGTTCTCGCTCCGGAAGCCGATCCTCCATATCGCGAAAGTTCTCGCTCCGGGAGCCGCTCCTCTATTTTCACGAGTTCCCTCTCTCGGGCAACTGAGAGCCACTCCTCTAAATCACAAAAGTTCTCGCTCCGGGAGCGGTTTCTTAACTTTTACGAGTTCTCGCTCTCGGGCAGCCGAGAGCCACTCCTCTGAATCAGTAAATTCTCGCTCAGGGAGCCGATCTTTCATATCGCGAAAGTTCTCGCTCTGGGAGCCGCTCCTCTACTTTCAAAAGTTCCCTTTCCCTCTCTCGGCAGCCGAGAGCCGCTTCCAATTTGGGAGCGCTCAAATACCCTGCTTGCAAGCTCAAGCTTTTAAATTATAAATAATTAACTTTATCTTTTCAAAATATGTCACCTTCCATATTAAAAAAAAAAAAAACACATTAGATATCTCACTTTTAAACACTCTATCAGTATTTATCTTCATAGTATTACTGCCATTTTTAGGATTATCTCCTACTTCTTAAGATTTCTATACAGATTTCTGGAATTCAATCCACTAGAATTGAAAAATTAAAAAACTTTACGTATGTTCATAGATTTTTGAGAAAATTATATCTATATATGTTTGAGGTATTTCATGGACTGGCAGTTTTTTAATGATTTTTTTCACTTTTACCTGCTTATAAAATTGTATAAGATATTCTAGCATTTGTTAAAAATATCGATATAGATTATAGGAATTGGATGCTCTAGAATCAAAAGTTTATCAGATTTTCAGTACTAAAAAAATTTTCAAAAACAGTATCTACCAAAATATCTGATATTTCACAGATTTCTAGTACTTGAAATGCTTTTTGTAATATTTCAGTATTTTCATAGTGTGGAGGATGTTCACACATTTATATAGACTTTTTGGCATCTCATGCATCGAAAATGAACAATTGAAGGCCTGTTTCGAGAGACGAAAATGTCGTATTCCAGACAGATGAGCAACGAAACTCGTGCGCATGCGCAGTGCCCATTGCGATTGGAAAATTTCTATCAATAACTATTTTATTGTGACTATATTTTATTTATTATTTTGTGATGTAAATCATTTATAAAAATCTATATATTCTCGTATTCTTAAAAATTTCTCATATTTCAATAAATTGCAAAATAGATTTTAAGAATGCGATGCTCTAAACTTTAAATTTTATATATTTTCAGTATTTCGAGAAATTTTCTAGAACGCGGTATCTTCATACATTCTTGGTACTTGTACCGCTACCTCCCCTCACTTCCCATGTAGATTGCCAATATATAGTCGCTTATATGTTTCAACAAATACATTTTATGCTACAAGAACTATTCGTACGTTTCTTCTTTTGCAATACTTAATGTCAAAATTGCACATGTGAAAATTGTGATATTGAAAATTTCGTCGATTTTCAAATAAACATTGCATATACAAAAGCTGTTATATCAACAGCGGCACGTTGATCTATACTTGTAATACTTTTTTTTCATCGAAAAAAAAAAAACTTCAACAAAAAAGTGGTCAGAACAAAAAAGGTTCACCCGCAACAGATGATTTGCTGTTTTAACGACACCCATGCGACTTATGAAAAAATCTATATCTTTTATTGCACGAAATTGATGAAAATACCATTTCTGCTTTGAACAAAATGTATCGAAGTTATATTTTTGCTGATGCATCGTTGCGAAAATAAGTGTACGGAAGTTTCGAATAATATATTTTATTCAATTCTAGCCTCAAAGCTTGACATTTGGACGGGCTTAAGAGATTAGAATCGAATAAAATATGTTATTGTGAGTTTCATCCAAAAAAACATTGTCAAAACTCACAATAATATACTAATATTCAAAGTCAAACGACGGCCCGCGTCGTATACTGCTTTTTGACGGTCTTGCAAATTGATTGTAATCATCATTTTTTCTTAACGAGAATTTATTTGAAAATTTTTTCTCTTGTGATACCGGTTGCACTCAATGTCAAAAAATTTAGACATGAATACTTACAGATTCTAAGTTGAAATTGATATCTTGTACGGGAAATCAAGAATTTAACTCAAGACAACTAACCTGACGATTAATAATTATTTTTCATATTTGAATGTTTTTTGATCGTTTGTGCTGCGCTGCGTTCCAACAAAAATGTTGTACACGGATGTTCGGGAAAATTTTTACAGAAGATGAAGCAGAGCTTATTATATTATAAAAGCCAGCTTTTATAATAACTTGTAATATTTTGTAAAATATAAAAATTGTATGAATAAAACAAGCAACTAAGTTTTTTCAAAATTTTTATAATGAAGAAACATTTTTCATCACTCTAACCTCAAAACTGACATTTGGACGTGACTTTGAGAATATTGTAATGAAAAATTATGTTCGCAATCGTGAGCTATCGCCGATTTTGGCTTTGCCTATTTTGATCCTCGCCTCCAGCTCGGGCAAAAACGTACGGCTTCGCCAAAATTGGCTCTAGCTCCCGATTACGAAAATAACTATTTCAACAATTTTTATTGTACTCAATGAACATTAACGTGAGCAACTTTAAGAAGTTTTTTCAAATATAAATTTTCTTTGTAGTGCCCAAGGTCGACTACTATCCGTCAAAACTTTTTATTTGATAATACTTTTAGCTTCATTGATCTATTTAATATGACTTTCCCTACTTCGATGAAGCAGATACACATAATTTGATCGACTTTCATAACATTTTCTGTTATATACTCTATACCTGTTCTCCAACCGCTCAATGATAGAAAGTTTCTAAAAAAATATTCTATGTGAATAAGTACAACTTTATACTTCTTGAAAATATTGTTCGAGTTTGTCCTTGATCGAATGTAACAAGAATAGAAATCTACACTTTTCAACAACGATGACAAAGCTGTCCTTCACCTTCACCGAATTCTTTTTTCAGTATACAATAATTTTATTATTATTGGCTTCACTTAGCATCCAGCTTTTTGAAATGACGGCTTTTGAATAGGGATAATTTTTGAACACCAAATGCGCAGCAAAGCGCGCGTGGGGACAACTAGTGATGAAATAATATCAGTTTCTTTGAACAACTTTTTTTTCCTAAAACTAATAACTGCTGTTAGAAAAAATAAAAAGCTTTATTTTCTCGCAATAGAAAATCCTTGCATTTTTTAACCTTATTTTCGGAGACTCAGTGACATGATGTCGTTCCGCGGCTTGCCCACAATTCTCCGCACTAACCTATATGGCTCTGCGCCGCCAACTTGACGTCTACGGTAAAACTCCCGATACTCAACGAGTTGTGAACTATATT
>JAPYZL010041778.1:0-10940 GCA_030522825.1 Platygaster orseoliae
GATGTGATGTGATGTGATGTGATGTGATGTGATGTGATGTGATGTGATGTGATGTGATGTGATGTGATGTGATGTGATGTGATGTGATGTGATGTGATCTAACCTAACCTAACCTAACCTAACCTAATCCTAACTTAAGCATACATATATCGAGGTTCCAGTATAAAGTAAGCCTAATATGTCCTATATCGAGGTTCCAGTGTAAAGTGAGCCCTATATGTCCTATATCGAGGTTCCAGAGTAAAGTAAGCCTAATATGTCCCACATCGAGGTTCCAGTGTTAAGTGAGCTCTATGTGTCTTATATCGAGGTTCCAGTGTAAAGTTAGCCCTATGTGTCTCATATCGAGGTTTCAGTGTAAAGTAAGCCCTATACGTCTTATATCGGGGTTCGAGTGTAAAGTTACCCCTATGTGTCTTATATCGAGGTTCCAGTGTAAAGTGAGCTTAATATGTCCTATATCGAGGTTCCAGTGTAAAGTGAGCTTAATATGTCCTATATCGAGGTTCCAGTGTAAAGTAAGCCTAATATGTCTTTTATCGAGATTCCAGTGTAAAGTAAGCCTAATATGTCTTTTATCGAGATTCCAGTGTAAGTTTAGACCTATATGTCTTATATCAGGGTTACAGTGTAAAGTGGGACCTTCATTCCCTATATCGAGATTTCAGTGTAAATTGAGCTGTATATGTCCTGTATCGATGTGTAATCTCGATATATATGTAATCCTATATATGTAATCTGGTGATCCTTGTGTAATCTGGTGATCTTTGGGTTATATTGTCCCATCTTCATTTGACGTTCATCGTATTCAAAGCTTAAGAATTTCTAAAATCTTAATACTTTACATTGACATGATCTTGACCTGACCTCGATCTTAAGAAGATCGTTAGATGATGTTAGTAAAATATTATATTAAGAAGATATTATATATTAAAGAAAATCTTTTATATTAAGAAGATATTGAAGTTATCACAAACAATAGGTTCTATTATTTAAACTACTCTTCCCTGCCACAAAACGCTAATTACATTAAGGAATTTGAAAAATTCTCCATATCAACAAAGAGCACTGGATAATTATAATATTTATCTCTAGATCAACAATCAGTCATTAATGATCAGTCATAACATTTTAATGATTGCTTGGTTGTTTTTTTTTTAAAGTTTCACTTCTCGCGCAAGGTCTTAAGCTTGGTATTTTTTCCTTGAAAGCTTGAAGTTTGCCAAAATATCAAGCCAAACCTTCAGTTATCCAACGACTTTCAGTAAATCCTGAAATCAGTAATAAAAAGTTTTAAACAAATTCCGAAAACCACAAATTCATAATCCCACATTCGCGCATGTAGTGATTGCGCGGTGCATCATTAGCCAAGCGCCGCTTTTCACTCGTCGGGATTTCACTCTTTCGACCCGTGTACCTACACTCGACGCGAATGCTCGCAATCAAGTTTATAATTACGTTAGAGTCGTAAATTAACGATCCGCGGTTTCGCATCGCGAGAGACGTCGTTTTCCCCGGCCGTAGATGCGCTAATCTTGATTAGTCGGACGTCGGGAGATGTATATATACAGTAGGAACTGTATAAGCTGGCGCTGCAGGAACGGGTTACGTACGTGGGAATAGCTAACTCGCGGATAGTGCAGCATGGGATAATGACAGAGCCACGCGAAACCTTAACAACTCCCAATTTGGCTAGCCTTCACACAGCCCAATTATGTAGAAGCAAGCGACGTCGAACCACCCAGAGCGCCCAGCTCTGCAATCCAGCTACAAACGGAAATACTTGCGCGCCTATTGCTCTATCTACACCCTATGACCGCAAAATTACCTAACTTTTGGAATGAGGTCGTTTCACCTTAACCGCAGCAGCTCGATTTCTGTTTATCCCGATAGTGATTGAATGACACACTTTTCGGCCATTCATGTTTGGGACAACAAGATGTATCGATCATTTGTGCATCTTTGCATATTTCCATTGTAGGAATCTTATTGCATGACTTAGGATGTATCATTCATTGCACTATCAAAGTCAGATGATGGAACAGCCAGAGAATTAGAAAATAACGTAGCTATATGTTTTGTGCACTGATTGGTGCATGAAAGCGCCATCAATGCAACATCAAAATCAGCACTCGACTTCCAAATAAACTTGCAGCGCATTTTAACTGTACAGAGAAAAAATTATATAGCAATGAATTTTGCAACTTTTTTCTCATAAACTCAATGAGGTTTAAGATATTTTCCTTGCAGAGTTTCATCGAAATCTGTCAAAAACTTCATCTAGTGAGTACTACCTTAAACAGCCCTAACGAGTGTCACTCGTTATGTTTTTTTCACTCGCTGTCAAATGAGTGGAGAAGCATATATACGTGTATATAGTATTAACTTCAGGAGCGGCTTGCGAAACGCTCTTTGTTTTGCACAATTTCCTAGACAAACAAGGCCGGCCAAAGCAGCGCTCACTTTTTGGCTTTAAAGACATTGCTGCTGCACACATCGCTGAGGATGAAGAAATCTAATCGATTTGGAAATGCCCGCGTTATTGCTCCCGTCGATTTTAATGGCCACAATAAACTTTCGCCGAAGAGTAAATTGAAAAAGTGAAAATGGCCTGCGTGGCTAGATATAAAATAGTGAGATCCAGCTGTTCTAGTGGTCGGAGGCGTGGCTGGGAAACATTTCCGCGGTTAAATTAAAGCACATTTGTCGAGAATTTTCATTAGGATTCAAATTAAAATTAAATGTGATAGCTGATGCAGATAATATCATGGTGTGAGTTGTTGAAAGTTGCTATTCAAACATAAAGTTTAATTATGAGTAAATACCTTAAATTCTCTTTCCGAAAGATCCGAACTTTTGAAGGAAATTCTAGTGTGAGGATTGAAGGTTGTGAAACATCTCAAGATCTTAAATTTAACAATCGTTGAAGGTCTTTTTAGAGTTTAGCCTTGATTGTCAAAATTTTTGTATACTAAAGTTGTTATATTGTTCTCAATTTTACAGTGACCAGTGAACCAGTGATTATCTAGTGATTTCACAGAAATGAGAAAGATAGTTTTTACTGAAATATGCTATGGACAGCGATTTTTGCGAGAAAATCTGAGGATAGGTTTTTGACTTCACAAACAAAAAAAACAAGATTTTTCAATTGTTCTATTACAGAAATAAAGTATTTTTATGCAAATGGATGATAATACGGTATCGATTACATGGACAGTTGAAACAATTTAGAGAATTTTCGATATTTAAGAAATTTTTACAGTAACGCAAGCCTCGACTTCAGAAAATTTGTTTCAAATTGGAATGGTTTTAAATAATTTTGACTTTTTCAATGGTTTTCATATTTTTATTTTATTACGGTTTTATTTTAAATTTTATGCCTAAAATTTATTTGTGTCAAGTTAAAAACAGTTTACGTAATCGATTTTTAATATACCTTATAAATATTTTTAACAAATTTTTATTATTCTTGCGGTCATACATATTTTTCTGAATTTCGTAGCCGCTAAATTCAAAAACAAGTTCAGGGAATCAGATATGTTAAAATCAAAGATTCAGATTGATAATTTTTTTTTATTCATAATTTTAATCTTTTTTGAATACAGTATGAAGAGGTCGAAAATTTTTCTCGATTACATTGAAATAACCAGAAGTTTCATATTAAAGCGATAGATTATTTTTTTTTTAATTTCTTATTCTCCAAAAATATTTTTTTTTCGCTTGCAACACAATCGAAAAAAAAACACAAACTTTTTATCTGATAGTGAAAAATACAGATATAGTATTTTTTTTCGCTAAAAAACTTTTTATATTATTTTCAACGAATTCGATCATTTTCTGAAGAGGAGTTGTCTGTAAGACAGTTTTTTGAACGAGGTTCCTGATCATTGCTCACTTGCCATGCTTCCAAGCACGTATGGTCACCAATGATAAACTCCAGGCGTTTCGGACCTGGACTGTTTCTTCATTTTTTCCTGATAACAGAAATTAATCGTCTCCACCAGCCATAACTTCCATAAATTCTGGAATAGAAAAAAAGCAGGTAACTTATTATTTTTTGCACATAAAAATATTGTCAAATAATGAGAATAGAATGGTATGAAGACCTTAGTCAAAAATTTCAATCATCTCAAAATTTTCATATCTTTGAATACGAATTTTACACGTAAAGATTAAAATGTTTGAACTTCAGAACTGTAAAAGAGAAAGGAAAAAATTTGCTTTAACTTCTATGTACCTAAAGACTGAATCTTTCACATTTCAGAGCCAAAAAACATAAACCCCATATATCAAAATAAAAAATTTTAAAAAATGTAAGGTGAGTCTGACTATATTATTATCAAATTCTACGTAATATTTTATTGTTTAAATTCAGAACTTTTTTTTCATTAGTTCGTAACTAAAAATAAATGAGAATTTTGCGTTTGTTATACATTTCAAAATTGTACTATTTTTTGCTAAAATTATCCATACCGTTAGTACAGAGTTTTCATTCAATTTTTCAACTTACCGTCAAAATCCAGGGTACCGCTTCCATCAGCGTCAATTTCTTCGATCATTTGATCAAGTTCCTCGTTCGTGAGTTTGTCATCAAGCTCGTGAAGAATATCGCGAAAAACTTCAGTCGTAATGTAGCCATTTCCTTCTCTGTCGTAGAGCCGAAAGGCTTCTCTGAGCTCTTGTTGCATGGCTTCAGCATCCTCCTCAACCAAAAATCTAGCTGATAAAGTACAGAACTCTTCGAATTCCAACTCCCCCGATCCTGAAATGATTACAATATTTATTTCAAAAGACTAACTAATAGAAAAGCAATCTGTAAGTATGACTTTTTTCCAATTGCGTTATTAATGAATCATTTCCGTATCGATTGTTCATAAAATGATGTGAAAAGTTAAGTAAAAACACGCTTTTTTGCGAATCATGAGTTTTGTACATTATTTTTGTTATGTACATTTCGCATTATTAAATTTTGTACGACGAGTTTTATGATAAGGATTGTATTATTTTTTTTACTGGGCAAAACAATACTGCAAAAATAACAAATTTTCATTCTTGTAAAATAATGTTTTTTTTATAAAAATTTTGAAATGGCTGAATTTTTGAAAATAATTTTCTACTTAATTAATTTTTTTACCATCTTCATCTACTTCGTTGATAATTTCTTTGAGGGTTGCATCGCTTAGTTCGTAACCCAACATAGCCAAAATTGTGCCAACCATGTCTGTGCCTATGCAGCCTTTTTTCTCGTGGTCGAAGGCATCGAAAGCCTTTTTCAAAACTGCATTTAACATGAAAAAAGGAAATTTTTTTATACATATTTTCCTCCATAGTTACTAGAAAACTTTCATTAACGTGAAAATTTATTTATCATTCATGAACCATATTCACACGAATAATGTTTCTATTACTATTTTTATTGAGAACTCAGAAAAATAATGTTATCAACGAAATAATTAATCGTTTGTCATAACTACTTCACAAAAAGGTACAGAAAGATAATAAAATATTTATGCTCACTATTTTACTGCAGAACTTTTACTAGAAAATAAATATTATTTTAACAATGATGTTATGAAAAGATTTTCTAGTGAGTCAGTATTTTCATTTTAGCTAATACAGTTAAACAATTTGGAATAAGCATCACTTTTTTAAATATCGCAAAAAAATAAAAAAATGTATAAGTATATTCGAAAATTCCATGTAAACAATTTTTTTAAAATTATTTTATGTAATTGATCTTTCTATTAGTAGATATTTTAATAATGTAATTGAATAATAATATAAGACACAATAATATGCATATCATTTTCGCCGATTCTATGGTTTCGGTGATTTTGAAATCTCTCTTTCTCTCAAATTCAAATTTTCTTGCGTGAAATTTTTATATTTTCTTATTTGAATAAAATCGAAATCTTGATATTTTAACTCGTGACAAAATTTAAAAAAAAAATAATAATATTACTTACGAGCAACTTGGTCCTTGGTCAGGTCATCCTGCAAAAAAATAGTAACAATGGTTGAAAGTGGAGCACTTGCAATAAACAACAACAAAAAATCTCGAAAAAATTGTTTACTATTCTTATTATTCAATTTCTAAAACGATTTTTTCAAAAAATTTCCATATTGTAATGTGAGTTCATCTGTTATTACTATTTACCTTTCAATTACTATAAGCATAGTGTGAGTGACTATTACACAAATTTAAAAGTTTTTTTTTTTCAAGGAATTATTACAAATTATTTTCTGCGATTTTCAAAATAAAACCAGTTTTTCAGATATTTTTTTTTTTGCATTTACGTCACTCGGAAAAAATCTTGTACTTTCCGACATATTTGTAGTATTTAAAAAGTAACGAAATAGTGTATCTTTCACAATAATAATGCAGATTTTGTCTCTTTTATCTTTCTTTTTACAATTTCTTTTATCTTATAGTAAAATTTTCATGGTTAAATTTACTACATACATCTTAGTTTGAAATAGATAATAAAAGGTAAGTTAAATATTTACAAAGAAATTAATACCATGTGAATCTTGTAATCGAGTATACTGGTACAAAGAATATAATATTCATGCAAAGTGAAATATTGAAAAAATTCATCTACTCTTGAATATTTCGATTTCTAGTTCATACAATAGAATTTTTTATCTACTTATGTAAAAAAATATATTTACAGATTAGTATTCATAGCAAAAATCAGAAAATGCACATTATTTTTACAAACAATAAATACAATCTTCATTTACTTTCTTCCTACAATATTCCTACAAGTAAAAATTCCAGTCAGTAATTTTTGTAACGTAGAACAACGGAACAAAATTCAAAGATTTTGAAAAGTACGATCAATAGTATATTATGCTCTAAGTTAAAAAAGTGGCTGATTTTCAATTAATGTTGGATTCTAATTTCAGAGCGTATAGCAAAACTAGCTATATCACACGAATTTGAAAATTGCATTTTTTCAGTGTGTGAAAAACGACCTCATTACCACGTTTTCCGGAAGAATTTCAGTTTCTGCCTCTTTTTTGCTTATTAATTGTAATCTTCTTTTTTTTAATAAAAAAAAAAAAAACATTATTTTCCGACAGTTAGAATAATTACAACCTTATTTTTAGCTTTTTTACCACGAGTGGATTAATAGTGTTATTCTTTTATAAAAAAATTCCGTCTTGCTTTGCAATGCAGTACATTTAGGAACTTAACTAATTTTTTAAGAGCAGCAGCAAATCACATATTATACTTACAGGAAAAACAACAAAAAAGCTATTACACAAATTCTACATAGTGCTATAACTTTTATATACTATCTCAAAAATTCCAGTTTTTCTCACATCTGTTTAAGTAGAAAGATTTCCGTTAGAGAAGAAAAAATTTTTTTTAGAATGTAATTTTCTTCTTACCTTTCTTTTTCAATTGATTATGAAATAATTTTCCTTGCACGTAAGATGTGCTTGTCACCTTCTTATTTGAAACATTGGAAAAAACTGGCATTTCTTGGACACATTCCACACCCAAAAAGTTTGTGTATTATCTTACCATGTTTTCCGCGCCGGTTGAAATTTGTAACTTTTAGTAACTTGTTTGCAAAAAGCTGGGATTGGAATGTCTGTGTCACTGGCACACGCGCTCTGTTTTAAACAAACGAGCATAATCGCATTTGGCCGAGGTGTACGCGCAAAAACCCAGACAAATATAGCGGTTTTCGCCTCGTTTTCGCAAAAAGCGATAAAAGCAGCGAGTCGCAGCTCCGGCGTACATAGCTGTTTACAAAATGTCACGATTTCAATTTGTAGCCATATATTTCCTCGCCAAAAACTGGTCATTTGGCTTCCCTGACAAGTCGCTAGTCACCGTTCAGTTACTATGTTGCAATTTGTTGCGACAATCCTTAAAAATGCAGGGAATTTGTCTTGGAACCCAATTTTTTCATCAAATATCGTAAAAAATTACAAACAAAATTGAATTGAATGTTTGAATTTTAAAATATCACTGAATGCTCGTGCATTTATTTCTTTCACTTACTTCGCATCTGAGATATTTTTGAATTTTCTGAGCAAATGTAAAATTCTACAACATAGAATTCTAAACTTGCAGGAACTCATGTTATTCTGGAAATTCTAGGATAAAAATATAACTTTATTTCAACTAGGGCAGAAAAAAAATTATCTGCCTAAATAAAAATTATTTATTTCAACAATTTGGCCATATTTACCGATAAATAAACGATATATCATTTTTTGGTGTTTAGTAAATATTTTGCCGTTTTTTCACAGATAATTGCTATAGTTTATCTATAGCATCATTTTTCGTAGCTACTTTTGTTCGAAATCTTTTTTCGAAGTCTAAAAACTTTTGAATTTTTCATTTATGAAGAAAATGAAATAATGTTATTGAATACTATTTTTAAACAGTATTATGAGTTATTGTTTATAACTAGATCTTTTTTATAAGTCGTAGGCTTTTTTGATTGAAAAATGTAACAATTTTTAAGCAATGAAACAATTTTGATTAGAAAATTCGTGACCTTTGAACTTCATTTCATTAAGCCAAGTGCAATATTTTGCAATAATTTCAATTGTCTCGAAATTCTCTGCCATTATTCTTAAATATATATCATGATTTTCTCGCAAATAATTTTAAGCTTATTTTTTTATTTTCAATAATTTGGAGTTTTTCGTATATTCAGTAGTCTTTCGTACATAATTATTTTTGTCATCGTTATTACCCAAACTTCTAGAATTTTAGGTATTTAAATCATGAACCCTCCATTTAATATACATTTTTAAATAGACTGTCGCATCGATTTGAAAATACCTCAAATTGTCTGATTTTCTGTAAAGTTTTACATTTTGTACGTTCAATTGCCTTATTTCCACATATTTAGAATAAATCTCGACGGTGACAAATCGCACAACGGAAATTTTGGAATGCCATTATTTTGTTTTGCAAGATTGTTAAATTTTAGACCTTGCCTATACTGACATAAACCATTTCCAAGACTTCAATTATTTTAATCATGTATATTGTAATTTTGAACAACAAATTTGTATTTAATATTCTCAAATTCCTAATCTGTACCACTTTCGAATTCCTCAAATTAAAATACAAATTTTTTTCTAATTTTAAGTATTGTAACGTTTGTTTTTACGTTAACCTGAAATTCGCGGTCTTCTCAAAAATTGACAATTTTTAGTATAAATCTTTTGGATTACTATTCGTGTAATTTATGATTTTTGAACTTCTCTAATCTTTCAATAAATTTGAACCACAATGAAATCGTACTCGTACAGAACAATTTTACAATTTTTTTATAATATCTAACCCTTTTTATCAATCCTAGAGAAATCTTGATGTTTGAGTGATTTTATAAACTTGGCTAAAAAGAGACATTTTTTCATATAAATAATCCTTAAAAAACCGTCAAAATTTTCAAAATCTTATGCTTATCAATATATGAAATAACACTAAATACATATTTACAACTTATATTAATATTTAAGATTTCTCATTGAACTTGACTGAAACATGTTCATTAGAATGGTCCTTAGTAACATTGATTTTTTACCGATAGACTTAGCGATTGACGCTCCCCCCTTAAAGTTTCTAAATGTAAAAAAAGTAAGAAAGCCAAAATTTGAGCTAAATCGAAGCAAATTAACCCGTGCCTCAAGAACGATGAAGTTTAGTATTTACAAAAAAAAAAAAAAAATCATAACATTTTCGAATTTCAATCGATTTTCAATTTTTTTTATGTCGTTGTAATCGCTAGAGATGCCCAAAACATAAAAAAAAAACTTCAAGTGTCTGCATCAAGAATTACAAGTTTGATCCACGCATTCATTTAAGTATTATTTTCATACTAAAATGAAACTTTCTTGAGCAAGTTGAAATTTTGAAAAATAATTGTAAATTTTGATTTTCAAGTATAACTCTGCAATATTTTTTGAAAAAGTTACTTTTGAACACTTGTTCTTCAAAAAAAAAAAAACTTCATGCAAGAATTTTGAACCATCTTTGTGTAGCGCTAGACGGAATAACGCTATTTTCCGGAAATGATGAAATTCCTGGCATCTTATTAACATAGGGCGAAGGTAGCGTTTGTTGCTCAAGATTTAGAGATCTGTGTTATCTGTTTTCATGTCAGTATATTTTTCGAAGTTTTCATATATAATAGTTGTTGTCAGGGCCGTATTAAGGTTGTGGGGGGGGCCCTTTTTATAAAAAAAAATTTTTTCCTAAAGTAAAGAATATTGAATTAATTAATTTATTCATGCCACTATTTGCGGTGGCCTGTAGTCCATGGCCTATCCGGTTCATCCCTTAACCCGGCCCTGTTTGTTGTAATTTTGCCCTTTTTCTAAAAAAAATTTTTTTTTCTAGTGTAAAGAATATGCAATCAATTAATTTATTCGTGTCACTGTTTGCGGTGGCCTACCCGATTTATCCCTTAATCGGGCCCTGTTTGTTGTGTATTTTATAGTTAATTAATTTTAGTAAACAAATTGAGTTGTTTTTTTTTGTCAGAAGAAATCATAATTCCAAAAATTATGACGTTTTTTTTTCAAAATAAAAAAATTTGTTATGAAGACTTAATAGGCTTTGGATTTCACTAACTGATTAAAAAATGTACTCATTCACTATTACGATCTTATTCACGACATCAGCGCTAGAACTATCATTAACTGAACAAATAATAAAATACTGCGATTTAACAAAATATATTTGACGAATTTCATTAAGCTGGTGTTGTTTTAATTCTTTCACTACTATCGCATCATGAAAAAAATGCAAATTTTATTATAAAATTAAGCGCAATAATAGAAATGAAGTAATAAGTTATTTACTCTTATCATTGCAGGCTGTAGTCTGCGAGAGGTGAGGGCGACTACAGTAGCAATACTTACAGAAAAATGTTCGTTAGCAGACGACACCGATTCGTTTT
>JAPYZL010041803.1:0-14180 GCA_030522825.1 Platygaster orseoliae
CGAGACAAAAAGGATGATTCCAACGAGTGCAATTGCGCACTCGCTTCGCTCGTGCCCAAACTTTGCACTCGTTGGAATCATCCTTTTTTTCCCTTGTAGTATAAATATCTGTTCCCAGTAGTGTGAAGGTTGTAGGTCGAGGCATACAATCACACGAGTGAGAAAAAAACTTCTGTCCATGGTGCGAACAATATTTTATTCGAAAACAGGTGAAAAATGTTTCAATCGTCTTCCGATTCATTTTTAGAAATTGAACAATTTTTACCTTTCCTAGGACAAACTTTTCAAAATTGGAGTCATCGAATTTCTATGAAGGAAAATATTTGAGAAAAATAAGAAATTTCATAAATGAAGAATTTAAATTCGACAGAAAGTCAAGTTTGTCGAATCTAAAGTCTTTCTTAAGTACATACTTATAGCAATCGTTCAAAAAGAATTCAGATTTTAATCGATACCTGAGAAATGAATGTGAAAAATTGAATTATATCTCAATATGGTTTAAGTATCTTACTTACATTACTTTCTTATATTCTCTTTCCACAAAATTCAAAACCTGAGAATCAACGCCGAGAAAATTTTCACTTCGAAAAAAAAAAACCAAAATGAAAATAAGGTGATTGTAGAAAAACACAACGTGTACGTTATCAAACCAATTTATTCGAAAGCGGTACAAAAAATTGAAAAACTTGCGCCAATAAAATATACACATTCTTACAAATCGGCTTAAGCAATGCATTTTTGAAATGTAACGTGATACAACTAATAAGCCGAGGCCGTGCAAACTTTGAACGAAATATACATTTTGTTAACAGAATTTCCGGTAATCCAGCTCCGTGAAAACACATTATCTGTTAAACCTAATGATGAAAAAGAAACGTCTTAGTTTTCGTCAACTTCGGCTTCCTGTTCCTCGTCGAATTCAGCGTCTTCGTCAGCTGTCGCTTCCTGGTACTGCTGGTATTCCGACACCAAGTCATTCATGTTGGATTCGGCTTCAGTGAATTCCATTTCATCCATACCCTCACCAGTGTACCAATGCAAGAAAGCTTTTCTCCTGAACATAGCGGTGAATTGTTCAGAGATGCGTTTGAACAACTCTTGGATAGCGGTGGAATTTCCAATAAAAGTGGCCGACATCTTAAGACCACGTGGGGGAATGTCACAAACGGCAGTCTTCACGTTGTTCGGGATCCATTCAACGAAGTACGAGCTGTTCTTGTTCTGGATGTTGAGCATTTGTTCGTCAACTTCCTTCATTGACATGCGACCACGGAAAATGGCAGCGACCGTCAAGTATCTGAAATGTTCCATAATGTTATGAAATGTCGTGAAAAAAAAAAGAAAAAAATTTGCCATGTACACACACACACACTAGGTTGGTCCTTATTTGGGCAAAGTTGGAAAATTGATCAAGGTATTAAAAAAAATTTTCCTCTAAATTTGAGCCAATTTGGACTATATTAACACATGCTTCTAGAACATCGTTTTTTTAAATGGGAAATTACATGTAATTTATCATCCAAAAAAGGAAAAATTTCTACAACTCACATTAATTAGTTTAAAAAATTGAACCTTTGCTTTTATTGTTATACATTATATCAGATATTAACTGTAATTTTTCTAGATGATTCCAAAAATTTTTTTTATCATCATATTCAATCATATTCACTCGGCTTGAAAGAAGGAAAAGAATTATCGGAATTGTCTAGAAAAATTACGGTTAATATCTGATATCATGTACAACAATAAAAGCAAAAGTTTAATTTTTTATACTAATTCATGTGGGCTATAAAATATCTTTCCTGTTTTGGATGAAAAATTACATGTATTTCCCATTTAAAAAAACGGTGTTCTAGAGGCATGTGTTAATATAGTCCAAATTGGCTCAAATTTTGAGGAAATTTTTTTTTAATACCTTGATCAATTTTTCAACTTCGCCCAAATAAGGACCACCACCCCAATATACATGGTTGGTATAGTTGGTAAAAGTTGGTATAATATTAGTTATTCAATAATTTATCATTCGATTCATTCAAATAAAAATTTCAACTTTCAGGAAAGGCATGAACCAAAAAGTAAATGACTGGTGTATTTCCTTTCCAGAGGGAAAAAATTGTTAAAAATTGAATCATTGTGCCGATACTTCATTTTGATTATTGTTTATAGTTGATTATTTTTAGTCTGACATATGCGTGAATTTGCATTTAAAAACCCTAACTTTGAGAGATCAAAACTACTCAAAAATATGAATAATGGAAAACGTATAACCCGGATTTTAGTCAACTTTAAGATATCAATAAACCTAGGAAATCTGACTTTTTGTCATGAGAGCTTTTCCTTGTTAGAACATTTTTTGCTACTAGAAATCTGACAAAGTCAAACTCTTTAGGTGAAGAGAACTATTTGGAAACGCATGAAAACTTCTCAGCATTTTCACAATTTAGACATTTTTAGTGTAAAGAATTTGACAATAATTGCAGGAGTTTTTTCTGTAAATTTATTCACAATAGTATTGATACAATATCATGACTATTGGATATTAAATGCTTGATGAACACTTTGTGAACAATATAATAAATTATTTATACATATAACATAGAATACCCTAGTATAATATGTAATAAAATATACTAGCTGTACCAAAATCCCCGTGCCGAAACGAAATCTCAAGTTCTTTTTTGAATTACGAGTCGAAAAATCTTTTGCCACTTTTTACAGAACTCAAAATTGGAAAAGTTATTTGAAGTTTGAAATTTAAATGATAAATACACTCCCTCGACAAGTAGAAGTAAAACCTACTACAAAATATTACTTTAATTTTTTTCATGTTATAAAAGACATTTGAGTTTTAAGTTTTAATCAATCAGATATATTGGTATTCACACTCAAATTTCTTTTTTTAAATTTTGAGTTTTGTTAAACGTGGCAAAGGACTTATAGACTCGAAATTTGAAAAGTTAAATCGAATTTTTTTTGGCATGAGGATTTTGGCACATCCTGTATATTACTCTGTTTTAATACCTATTTGTAACTTGATTTCAACTGTATCAATTACTTTTTAGTGTAAAGATTACTATCCATTTTCATTTACAATTTTTTTTTGTTTTTATCAAGTATATCCCAAAAAAATTTTTATTCTCTTAAAAGTGTGTCTGATGTAGAAAAATTTTTTAATTAGGTTGAAGTAAGTGTTTCGCGTTTCTAATTTTTTTATATTACCAACATAAAAAAAAACTACATACATCTATAATCTGTTTCATTCCCTACTTCTGAACTTATTCTACAAAACTTTAAATATCCGAATTTAAGACTTGACCATTCTTTCTATTAAGTGACATGAGACAAGTATCTAAATACTGGCTAAATTTTGTATTGTTTAAAAATTTGCGATCATACGCTTTTTACTAATCCTTCATGTAAATGAAGGAATAATCTATAAATACTGCATAATTTTGTAACTTGCATAATACACTGTATAATTGTATTTTTGTTAACTGTGAAAAGAATTTTTATTTGAATTCCAACAATGCACAGGGAGCGACTCTAGACATCAATGACTGATATGAATTTCAAATTCTTTACAGACAGAAACTATTCATGCTTTAGCATTGACTTCCACTATTTTAACAACATGCTAATTCAAATTTCATCAGCCCAACCAACATAGAAACCAATGTAACAATCTTTGTTTTTCTAGTGGCATGAGCTACCACTGCTAAATGCACAGAAAAAATCAGCTGATCATTGATTATATCACTGTTGTGCGTAGTATTCGTTAGGGTTACAATTGAATTGATGTTCATTTCTTGCAATGATTCGGATAAAAAACATAGAGCCTACAGACTGCATATTATTTAATGATTTACTTAAACTTTGTATATGGAATAACAGTTAAATGACGAGACGATATACAACATTTATATTGATTAAAGAATAATGCATCCTGTAAAATATGTGCAGCAATATTAATTACCCTTGCATACTCGTAAATGTAAACTTCATGTGTAAATTTTGCACAATGTTAACATAAACACTATATTTATTCTGCTAATAGATGTAACTTTACATTTATGAACTTGAACACTATTCAAGTTCACACGAATAAAAGTAAAGGCTAATGTTAAATCCATGAAACACTCGTACCAAACACATCAGGTCTCTATATTGGTCAGGCGATGCCATTGACATTAGTAGCTATTTTTAAAATCGTATACGTCAATGCCATTACCAGTGAAAAAAAATTTGGAATTCACAGGTAAGTATAGGAGCATCAATAATTTTATGCTTATATAAAACACTGAATTAAATTTAGTGTTTTACTATTCATGAGGTACATAAAATAACCAAAATAAATCCATAATACAAGAAAAATCAGACACAACATTTTTAAATTTGATATTTGCCAATTCAGTACACTAAAAAATTCAACTTTAAAATGAATACACATATATACCTTCCATGTCTGGGATCGCAAGCAGCCATCATGTTCTTGGCGTCGAACATTTGCTGGGTGAGTTCGGGTACAGAGAGGGCCCTGTATTGTTGACTGCCTCGGGATGTGAGTGGCGCGAAACCGGGCATGAAGAAATGCAACCTAGGGAAGGGTACCATGTTGACCGCCAATTTCCTCAAATCAGCGTTCAACTGTCCAGGGAACCTAAGACACGTAGTCACGCCAGACATCGTAAGGGAAACAAGATGGTTCAAATCTCCATAAGTAGGTGTCGAGAGTTTCAAAGTGCGGAAACAAATATCATAGAGAGCTTCGTTGTCAATACAATAAGTTTCATCAGTGTTTTCTACGAGCTGGTGAACCGAGAGGGTGGCGTTGTAAGGTTCAACAACGGTATCCGACACCTTTAAACAAAATATCATGTCATCAGTTAATAAATTGTTATTTCAATTTTTACATCGCAAAAAGTTATTATACCTTTGGTGATGGGACGACCGAGTATGTGTTCATAATTCTGTCCGGGTATTCCTCGCGGATTTTGGAGATGAGCAGAGTTCCCATACCAGATCCAGTACCACCGCCCAAAGAGTGAGTCAATTGGAAACCTTGGAGACAGTCACAGCTTTCAGCTTCCTTTCGGACAACATCGAGAACCGAATCGACTAACTCAGCTCCCTCAGTGTAATGACCCTTGGCCCAATTGTTGCCAGCACCAGATTGGCCAAAGACAAAGTTGTCAGGTCTGAAAATTTGTCCAAAAGGCCCAGAGCGAACTGAGTCCATGGTGCCAGGCTCCAAATCGACAAGGATGGCGCGAGGCACGTATTTTCCCCCAGATGCCTCGTTATAGTAAACGTTGATCCTCTCAAGCTGGAGGTCAGAATCTCCATGGTAAGCACCAGTTGGGTCGATGCCATGTTCATCGCTGATGATCTCCCAGAACTGTTTAACATTAATTATAAATTATAATTTACAGCAAAAGAAAAACCAACAAAAGTTCAAATTACGTGATGCCTATGATTATTTAATAACAATAAAGTTGATTATTTATAGCAAAAAATTCACAAATTTTTTGAAAGTTCAATGACGATGTGATGAATTTTGCGCGCGTGAGCTCTGTAGTAGGTCGTAATAGCGAAAAATTCATCATACTGCGCTGCGCGTTTGTGTTTAACACGTTGGGTTTTACATAAAAACTATTTTCAGAGATCTCAAACTTTCCAAAAAGTTCGACAATACACTCAAAATTATGACAAGCGCAAATACCCCGTTGAAAACAAAAATTCCCTCGATACATTTTTAACACGAACGTTGAAAAACATGGTTTTTCATTCGGATTAAAAACACTCAATTGTTATTAAATTTTTATAAATTTTTGCATATTTAACGCTAGACCTTCCTGAACAAAAGTAAACAAAAATTATGTTGATACTTAAAAAAATGACTGTGCAGCGGCGATTTAAGTTCTAAAAAACCTCGATTTTTCGATTTAAAAATAACCAGTTTTATTTTTTTTTTTTAACGAAAACTATAATGTTTACGAAAAAAGTTTTAACAGATACATGCATTAATTTTTTAAAAGCTATCGAGTGGTATTTTTAATTTCGTTAAATTCAGACTTTGGATTTTGACTCGTAATGTCACTGCGTGGACAATACTTTTAGCTGTTTTCGAGCGCTCGGCGAGTTTCATTATCCGGCCTTTCAATTGCAAGAGATTTTTAATGTGTAATATACAGGGTGTACCAAAAAATAGTACATTGTGCAACTAGGGCCAAAAGTGGCCAATTGAGGCCTCTGAAGTTATGTGTCCCGAGCGAAGCGAGGGCTGATATCATGAGGCCTCAAAGGCCACTTTTGGCCTGTGTTGCACATAATATTTTTTTCAACAAGTGTACTCAAACAAGAGTTTTGATAAGCTCCTTTGAGTATGCCTAAATAGTCGGTTGACGAGAAAAGTGACACCACCTCATGAAACATTTTTTACATCAATATTTCATACAAATCGAGTTTTCTCTTTATAAACACAATCAATATTTAGGCGTAACTGCTTGGATGATTCTCTGTGTGATTGTTATGTTGGCCCGCCGAGCAAAAATATAGGTACTTTTGGCCCTAGGGCAAATCCGTACTGCGCATGCGCAGTTGCCACTTTGCGTCGTCGGCCAACAATTGGTTATTTTCTCAACATACTGCGTTTCAAGTGCACTTGTTGAAAAAAAAAAATATTATTCTTTTTTGAGTTTCAAGTCGAAAAGTCTTCTGCCACTTTATACAAAACTCAAAATCAAGAAAGTTATTCAAGTTTGAAATTCAAACCATAAACGTGTTTTTAGAAGGAGTGGGGATAAATATCACGAAACAAACTTTACCTAAATTTTCTTCATATTTTTCCGAGTCGAAAATTCCTTTGCTACTTTTTAAAAAACTCAAAACGAAAAAAGATATTTAAGTTTGAAATCTGAAAAATCTCATTGGTTGAAACTTCTAACACGAATGTTTTTTTTTCGTTTTGAGTTTTGCGAAAAGTGGCAAAGGACTTTTCGATTCGAAAAAATATGAAGAAAATTCAAGTTAATTTGTGTATGTTGTTTTTATCCTCACTCCTTCTAAAAACACGTTTATTGTTTGAATTTCAAACTTGAATAACTTTTTTGATTTTGAGTTTTGTATAAAGTGGCAAAAGATTTTTGACTCGAAATTCAAAAAGGAATATTGGATGTATTTTCGGCACGGGGATTTTGGTACACCCTGTGTATTATACAAAGTTCATCATTCAATAATAAAATGTATTGGTCTCTACTAATATTATTCACTTTTTTGTTTGGTTATTCAAACATGTTTATTGTTTCTAAAAGCCTAGATACAAGATCTGAAAATTATTTGTCCTTCAAAAAAGAAGATTAATCAAATGTATTTAAAATTTGATTACAATATTTTTTTCGCTATGCTCAATTCAGCTTAAGAATAGTGGTCATCTACACAACCGATTGTTTACTTGAAGAACAAACCTTGTAAACTTAGAAATTTTTGTAATTCTATACATAGGTGAAAATTATATCAAGCTTTGCATTAAAAATAATAAATATAAAAAAGCAAGCTAAATTATAAAATACAAAAAAATGTGAGAAACTTGATGGAGAAATAAAAAAAATTTGTCACTCTTAAAAACAATTATTCCTTGCGGAGTGCCAATTTGGAAATCTACAAACCCTTGTCATTTTGGATAATAAAGTTTTTTGCATAATAGACAACATTGAACATTACAAAAAATGAGCACGGAAATAAATTTAATTATTAACTAAAACTTAGAAATTATAATTAAGAGTTGGAATATGAAAATTATTGACAATTAGAAAAACAAAATATTTAACAGTGTACTCGAAAGAAGAGACAACAAATTTTATGTTATAAAATTTACTAATAAATAAAACTATTTTTAATTTAAAAATGAAAGCTATTGAAAATCTAAAATTGAAATTTGTAAGAGATACTGTCACATATTTCCATAGCGAACTGATGAATTATAACTGGAAAATCACGAATTCGAATTTGTAATGCAATCACCGAGTTGAAAGTTCGAATATTACACATGGAAATAAAAAATCAATAACTTGTAAATAACTATAAATTAAGAAGATTAATTAAGTGTTTTTGGTGCAATATTCAAATTATTTAAAATTCTAGGGAAGACAGATTTTATTTTAAGATTCTTCAAAATTGAACAATTCACAAGTGCGAATATCTATAAAATTACAAATAGTTAAAGATTGTATTCTTATCCTTAAAACATAATCACTTAAAAAATATATGCAATTGTATATGATAAAAAAAACTTTCAACATGTTCAGTTAATAAAGAGAATCATCCTCAAAACTTCATAATCTAATTAACATCACTATATTCTGTAGCAAATGAAAAAAAAAAGAAACA
Organism: Platygaster orseoliae; assembly: GCA_030522825.1. Taxonomy (NCBI): domain Eukaryota; kingdom Metazoa; phylum Arthropoda; class Insecta; order Hymenoptera; family Platygastridae; genus Platygaster; species Platygaster orseoliae. The sequence goes on from JAPYZL010041803.1 coordinate 8,386, forward strand.
TCAAAAGACAGAAAAGGCTTTTTTCCGACAAGTATGATAATTATAGAGGCGATTGGGAACCTCGGACGACAGCGTGAATGGAAAGGCGAGGTATTAATCGGTGGCCATATACGTGCATCTGGTGGGAAGTCAGCCTCCCACCAACCGGTAAATAACTTATGCTCGAAATGACTCACCCATATCATACATATTTTTAGAAACACCTCAATTTACTCTTTTTCTTCTTATCATTCTTTATTATTTAACCAACTCCATCTCTGACAAAATATTATTTGCGAATATCGTAACAGGGTCGAGCGAGCGAAAAGTCTATGTACTGTTATTTGACTTGTAACGGCACGAATTTTCCGCGACTTTCCCACGGGATATTATGTGTCACAAAATGCGCGTGGAAAGTGATAGAAGATGTTTAAAATTGTAGTGGAAAAAAGACATTGAATGTTTAATGTGAAACGAATAATGTGTAAATATTTATAATTGATTCTATTTTGAACTTTAACATTTTTGTGTGTGGATTTTCCAATTAAATATATAGGAATTTATGTCAACTAGGGAATAAATTTATTGATAATATGTTCATTGTAATTCAAACACAATAATATTGCAGAAAGTGAGTTATTTTAGGATATGGACTTTTATAAGATTTATGAAATTTCAAAATTTGAAATATACATCTAATTATAAAGCATGTTTTGAAATTAGCTGATCACCTAAAAATCATGGGTTCTTTATTAAATTCTAAGATGATTTTCCTTTTGCTATTTTTCACAAAACCGAAGATAAAAAAAGATATTGTAGCTTGTACTTCAACAAATGCATGCGCTTCTCCGAGAAGTAAAATCCATCAAAATTTTTCTGAATTTTTTAAATTAAAATGCTCTTTGTCACTTTTTTTAAAAATCATAATCAAAAAAGATATTGAAGATGAAAATTTCAGCTGATTAGATTTGCTTGACATATCTATTTTTTTAAATGTAAAGTTTTTTAATATATAAATTTTGAAAAGTGGCAAAATAAGACTTTTTGACTCAAAAAAACATGGAGAAAATTTTAATAATTTTTTGTCTGCGGTTTGAATCCAGATATGTTGGAGTAGTGCATTTATAAGTCATACTTCAAATTTGAATGTTTTTTTTTGAGCTATGTAGAAAAAGACTAACAAAAATTGTATTTTCAAATTTCATGAGGAATTCACAGTTTTCATGTGATCCACCAATTTTAAAACTCTTTGTATACTCGTTGATAATTACCGAATTTATGACGCATCAATTGAAGTTTTGATTTATAGGAATTCTTTTGTTTCAACAAAAAGAAATTTGATTATACTCAGCAATGAAAAATAATTATAAAAAGCCTTTAAAACTAAATTTTGAGATTTTGAGATTTTTACTTTTATTTCAATTTTAGACTTATTTTTCAAATTCTATTTTTGTTGGATTCTTGTACTCTAGTTTTATGTTGCATCAGATTGGTAAATTAAATAACTCATTCGAACATTTTATGGTACACCAATTTGTTGCTTTTTTCATTGTGGATTTTATTTGTTGATAAAACATTATATTTATTGATAATTAGAACATAAGCTATGATTTCAATTGAATAAGATTTATGATGGGAAATGTGTAAAAAACATGAATTGTTCATTTTTCATACTTGATAGCCAGAGCAATATGATTCATAAATTTTGAAATTCAATTAAATATATGTTTTATTTTTTATTTTCGCATCATGGTAGTAGGTAACAAAACAAAAATTTTGCATCTTCAAAAAAAAAAAAAAAAAAATTTGCAGTAATTAATTTTCACAATTGCATAACGTTAAAATTACGACCGGCCGACTTAAAACTATGAGAAAATTTTTTATTTTGATATTGTCAACATTTAAAAAATGTAAGTATAAGACAATGTTTAATGTAAAATGATTGAATTTTTTTTATCGCAAAATTTTTAATAACTATTTTTTCCAAATTAATTTTTTTACAGAAGATATCGACTTCAAGTTTGAATATTTAAGACATGATAGATTCAAATCATTTTTAAGTCTCGAACATAATATTTAATTATTCAATAATTGTGATTGAATTCAAATTCGTCCTCTTTATAAATACATCTGGCAAGACAATAAATGTAAATTCAGCCAAGAATGACCATTAATATTCTTTATTCATTTGACCAAATGAAGAATAATTTGGTCAAATGAATAAAGAATATTAATGGTCCTTCTTGGCTGAATTTACATTTATTCCGTCTTGCCAGATTTAATTATTCAAATTTCTTTATTATATTAATTTTTAATTTTTTACGTATAAGATTTTATTTTTTATAAGTTATTTTTATCTGAATGTTAATATTAAAAAAATATTAGAAAAAATGGAGTCGCTACTCTATCTGTCTTTCACTAATTCATCCTTTGATTTCAACTACTTATACCTTTTATGATTTTAAGTATTGCAAAAAGTGACAAAAGAGTTTTCAATTCAAAATAATATGAAGAAAATTTGGGTAGCGTTTGGTCCATGGTTTTAAATCCCAATTTATCGAGGAAGCGAATCGTTTGAATTTCGAATTGAAATAACTTTCTAAATTCAAGTTTTGTAAAAAAAAAGTTTAGGACTTCATCCTTGATTCACTAATAATGAGAAATTTGGGAGTGAAGTTTTAGCAAACTGTGAATAAAATATTGTAATGTGAATTTTGAAAATTGCCTTATTTGACGAAACGTTTAGTCTTCAGATTCACGTCGGACCGTAAAATTTCATTTCATCAAAACAGGCATTTCCAAAACTCACAATCATATATAATTTCGACTTGAAATTATCGAAGGAATATTAATTTCGTTATACAGGGTGTCCCAAAGTCAGCAATTAATATTTTTGGGCCTTATAGTTTGTGAAATTCTAAGAAAAATTTTCCTTTGCCATTTTTCACCAAACTCAAAATCAAGAAAGATATATGAGTTTGAAATTAAACCAATAAACGCGTCCTTATGAGGAGTGGGGATAAAAACCATGGACCAGAATTAACTAAAATTTTCTGCAAATTTTTCTGAGTAGAAAAGTCCTTTTCATTTTTTCAAAAAACTCAAAACCAAAAAGGATATTCGAGTTTGAAATCTGATTGGTTGAAACTTTTAACTCGAATATCTTTTTTGATTTTAAGTTTTGTGAAAAGTGGCTAAGGACTTTTCAACTCAGAAAAATATGGAGAAAATTTTATTAAATTTAGGTTCGTGGTTTTTATCCGCACTCCTCATAAAAACGCGTTTATTGGTTAAATTTCAAACTCATATATCTTCCTTGATTTTGTGTTTTGTGAAAAATGGCAAAGGAAAAATTTTGTCTTAGAATTTCACAAACTTTAAGCCCCCAAAATATTAATTACTGACTTTGGGACACCCTGTAGATTAGAGATTGAGACATTCTGTGTATCGCAAGAAATGACCTCAATAGCTGTAAAATGAAAAAATGCATATAATCTATTTCGAACGTTAAAATTTGCCATTAATCTAGTTTTTAATAAAATAATTAAAAATTTTTTATTTTATTGACAGCATATTTTATAAAAAAAAGTGAAGAATTTTTTAAATAAATTCTCGTGATTTTTGAAAATTCTGCAAAGAAAAAAACTTCCTAAAATCTTCATTTCCTGGAATTAATTGACAAGTACGGCAAAGAAATATTGTGAATTCCATAAATGTCCTTGAAAAACTCGTCCTGCTCAGTTCTGCCAACCATTGCGCAACGGCCGTTTTACCCTCTCCCCTTCAAATAATGATTTCCGGGCATTGACTCATCCTTTAAAACCGCGAGAGCGTGAAAACCGCTGACTTTCTCATGAAAAAACCCACATTTTTTGTTTCCAAACTGCCCGCAACATTTTTTAAATTCTCCGTGCAACCAAACGAGACGCGATAAATCCTCCTCAAAAACGCTCAATATGACAACCCTGTTTCTAACCCCTCAAAAAATACAAGTCACATTTTTTTTATTAGTCACCCAAAATATTTTTCAACCTGCAAAAAGTATTGAATTTCTTCTCAAAAAATCGCCTCACTCAAATTTATACATTCCCAGAGTTCAGAATCACGAGAAATTCTAAATATCGACATGCTGGAAAAATGCGCAAAAAAGGGGGACGCCACCATCTTGAAAAAATTGCGCGCGCATTCGCTCGATTTTTCGCCGCGTAGCCCTGGCACACCCACAAAAATCGACAATTTTTCGAAATTCTGGGCGTCGAAACTCTGAAATTCGCGGAAAAAATACAAGATTCGTTGAAATAGCATGCTTTCAGAAGCCTGGGGCACCGAGATTTGAGGGATTCCTGAGTTCTGGGTCTTCCAGAAAATCGACCAATGGCGGCGTCCCTTTTGCCTCGGACGCGCTTTCACCGGCCGGCACGTTTTGGTCTCTAGGCTGAAATATCGCGTTTCCCGGCCCGAAAATCTTACCAAAACATTCGCGAACAATCAGAAAACCGAAAACAATCAGCAAATTTGTAAATTTTTCCGAAAAAAGAAGGCGAGGAAAGGATAAAGAAAAAGGGGGCGTTGTTGAAATTGCCATTTAATTTATCGACTTACCTTAGCTCCAATTTGATTACCGCACTGGCCAGCTTGAATGTGCACGATTTCCCTCATGATGAACTGTGTATTGTTTAAATAATTTGCGTAATTATAAAATTAGGTTGCGATCTAGCGAGAAAGTTGGAGAATTGTCACTCTTGAAGCTTCACGCACGAATGTGAGCACAGTGCCGCGCTCTGCCGAACAGGACTGCAGGGATTGCACTTTCGAGTGGTGGGGGAAGCCAGAAAGGAGGAAGAAGCTCTCTGTGATTGGTCGGCCGGTTTCCTCCTACGTGCTATTCGCGGGAAAAAAGTGCGAATGGCGGGAATGACCCCGTCGGTAAGGTATTGTTTTCTTCTTTATCAAGAGGGGTTAGAGAGAGATGAGAATACTGAGCATGCGTATTGCTGGGCAGTTCTTCGCTCTTTTTTCTGAAATGAGAAAAACGGCGATCGAGACGGGAAAAAGTGCTGGAAAATGGCTTTTCCGGCATTGTATTCTTTCCTGATTGGTTAATTTGGAACGAAAAAAAACATGTTGGTGAGGGTATTGATGACTGATCGAATACCGGGAGTCCCGGGAGATGAAATTCGCGTTCAAGGTATAGGCGTCTTTTTCTAATCCACGTGGACAATAGGAAACGATCATGCTCAATCATGCTCGAACGACGACGGACAAAAAATTTTTTCGCGAGAGAAAGTCTTCTCTCCGGATTTTCGCCTTTAAAGGGCAAGATAAGACCGATCGGGCGATCGCGGTTAATTCATGGATACGGAGTAGAGTAAATAAACATAGAGATCGGAATTTTCGGCGTTCATTGAACATATGGCAAGGGGGGGAGGGAGTAACGGGAGTTATGTAGCTGTCAAGATAAGATTTAAATCCAAATATATTCATGCTTTTTTTACTCTTTTGTTGATTTATAAAATGATGAGGGTTATTTTTTTATAATCATACATTTCATTTTTATGAAAAATAAATAAAATGTTGGATTTTTTTAGTATGCAAAAAAAATAATAACTTTTGGGAGTTTAGGCATTTTTTATTTATTGCCAACATTGTTGCATTTATTTGAAATATAATTATTTTTCGTTAAAATGAATTGCATCGAGCAAAAAAATTACAATGCAAAAATACTGGGTGTCCAGAAGTCGCCGTATAAGCGGAAAACCATGGATTCCTTATAAAATTCTAAGACGATTTTTCCTTTACCACTTTTTACAAAACTC
>JAPYZL010041831.1:0-12454 GCA_030522825.1 Platygaster orseoliae
GCATTTTTATTAAAATCTACGTTTTTTTATTAAAAAAAAACACCAAAAAATAAAAAAATTTCAAGTGGCCGATGACTTTTTTTGCCTACTGTATGTATACGCTCTAATAACGTTAATATACGGGTGTCTTAAGTTTAATTCATCATGTGTGTTTGAAATTATACATGAAATCAATATATATTTACATCAAACCTGTGACATCCATTTAATTTGTAATTGTAAATTAAATTTAATACATTCATGTATTAGAATCATATAAATAGTTTAATTAACTTTGCTATTACATATATTTAATTCATGTAACTGAGACTGAATTTTTTTTTGATACTGGTTGCATGAAATCTAAGACAAACTTTAAATGCAATGAGTAAAAAATGTATAAAAATCAAGTAAGTGTCTCGAGGTAATACACATTTAATAGATGTGTTTCATTCATGTCATAGTGTCTAAAAATTTCTAAATATATCTAAATGTGTCTAAAATTGTCTAAGTATTGTTCAAGAATGTCTGAAAAGTGTCTTAAATGTCTAAGTAGTATCTGAAAATGTCTGAATCGTCTACAAACGTCTGAATAGTGTCTTAAATTGTTTAAAAAGTGTCTAGAAATATCTAAAGAGTGTCTAAAATTGTCTGAAAGTGTCTTAGATGTCTAAATAATGACTTAAGTGTCAAAAATCATCTGTATAATGTCTAAAAGCGTGTCTAGTAAGCGTCTAAAATATCTCAAAAGTGTCTTTGGCACTTGGATCAGATTGTGACACATTTGTGCTTTTGGGTTATATAGAGACAATTTTTTCATTTGAGTCACATTGTGACATTTTTACTTGGATTAGGTTAATTTAATAGAGGTATTCATGTTTCAAATATCTAGTTTATAGAATTTCAAGATCATTTTAATACATCGATTATGGAAAGTTCATAAAACTCAAGTGTCTCTGAATTTCACGTTTTTCAAACATGTAAAGTTTAAGTAAACTTTATTCAGATAGACCACGAGTTGGTACAAGGTCCAAGAAAAATTTAATAAATTCAGTCGTTTTTCATTTTTAAGTTGTAAGGTCTTTATCCACTTTTCGAAATTCTCAAAAAATATGTCTGCTGATTTTCAGTGCTTTTATGTAATTTTTATAACAATATACAGAGTGTTGCTCTTAAAATTTCAGTCAGGTCAGATTTTACCTGCATGGGTAAATGGGTAAATTAGTCACGGCTGAAATTTCAAGAGCAACACTTTGTACGCTGTTAAAAATATTTGATTAAAATTTAAGAAAAACTGTATAACGCCCATTACACATACCCTGTACTAATAATTCATTAAAACTATACAAAATATATATACGCTTATATAACTTAAAAATACAGATGTCTAAAATTTAATACATCATGTGTGTTTGAAATTGTACGTGAAGTCAATATATATTTACATAAAACCTGAGATATCAATTTAATTCATTATTGGCAATTGAACTTAATACATTCATGTGTTAGAATCTTATAAAAATATTTGAATCAAATTTGCTATTACATTAATTAAATGCATGTAATTAAGACTGAATTTTTTTTTTCAAATACTGGTTGCATGAAATCCAAGACAAATGTTAAATGCTATATGTGAAAAATGTATAAAAATCAAGTACAAGGTGTCTTGAGGTAATACACATTTAATAGATGTGTTTCATTCATGTCAGTGTCTAAAAATGTGTAAATATGTCTATAAAGTGTATTAAATTATCTTAAGTGTCTAAAACTGTCTGAGTGCTGTCTAAGAATGTCTAAACAGTGTCTACAAATGTGTAAGTAGTGTTAAAAAATTCCTGAATCGTGTAAAAATGTATAAATAGTGTCTTAGAAGTCTAAAAATGGGTACACGGAAAAAATTTTTTGGCAAAAATTACCAAACAATTTAGGAATCGCTGGACAATGGTGAAATTTCGTCACTTTTTCCCAAAAAATATAGTAATTTTTACCATATTTTAGGATTTCTTACCCAAAATGTGGTAAAAATTACTATATTTTTTGGGAAAAAGTGACAAAATTTCACCATTGTCCAGCGATTCCTGAATCTTTGGTAATTTTTGCTATAAACTTTTTTCCGTGTAAATAGTGTTTAAAATTGTCTAAAAAATGTCTAGAAATATATAAAGTGTCTAGAATTGTCTGAGAGTGTCTTAAATGTCCAAATTATGTCCAAAGTGTCAAAGTGTCCAAAATCGTTTGTATAGTGTCTAAAAGCGTGTCTAGTAAGTGTCTAAAATGTCTAAGAAGTGCCTTTTGCACTTGGGTCAGATTGTGACATTTTCACTTGTGTTAGGTAAATTTCATAGATGTATTTATGTTTCAAATATCTAGTTTATAAAATGTCAGGTACACTTTAATACATCAATTATGGAAAGTGCATTAAACTCAAGTAAGTGTCTCTAAATTATACATTTTTCAAACATGTTTACTTTTTGTACGTTTCAAATAGCTGGCCTATGAAATATCAAGTACATTTGAATACATTTTGAATAGAAAGTGTATCAAATTTAAGAAAATTTTTAACAGTGTACGTTCCTCAGTATTCCGAGAATTTGCAATAAAATTCAGTATTTTGTCAGTGTTTCGTCGATCGTTGTAAAAATCTTGTAAAAAAACTCAATTCAAACTCATCTTCTCTGTTTAATTTTACTCACTAATAATTATACAAACGTATGAGGAGGGAAAGGAGGGAAAAGAAGGGGAGAAAAACCATTATCGGCAAACAATTTAATCATGAAAAACGAGAAACAGAGCTAACAAAAGCCGATTTCCAAGGAGCGCATTTCATTCCAGGAATCCTACAAACTTTTCTTGTTTTCCGATAAATGTTCTTATTGGAAATACGGAAAAAATTATTTCCATTCAAATGACTCCAAGTGATGAACGCTATTGGCGCCTGGAGAAATAAAGCAAGTTGGTTTTATTGCGATTTTTGTTGCTCGCGACCGAATATCGCTATTTTTCGCGAAAATTAACGAGCGATAAATTTTTAATGAGAGTGTGTAAAAAATTCTGAAGCGTCGAACGTCGGAAATTCGCATGATAATTAAGAGCGTCCCGCGTACTAGCACTTTGTACAGCACTTAGTGTAAGTCAATTTCCAAGGTTTATCTTCAGGATTACATTTATTGACGCAAACATAACTGCAACTGTCGTTTGCGTAGATAACTTTATTACGATCCTAAAGAAAAAGCCGCGTGTTTTCTCATCGTCCGCGATTACTGCATCTTTCACGTAAATTAATTCCAACTCAGGACCAAACTGCGTTGTCGCGTTTAACGTTCAAAGTGAAGTTGTTTGACAAATTCTCTCATTTTTCTAAAAAAATTGATGTTTAACAGAGATAGTGCAAAGGTCTTACTATTGGTTGAAAATTTTTTTTTTTTCTTTGATTATTAATTTTTTCCAAAAATGTATATTTCTTTTTTAAACAAATATTGATATTTTTTGATACCCCCGTGAACGTACAGAAATTTGCAAATTTTTTATTATTGCTTTATGCTAAAATCGAACTACTGATTTTTGTAAAGCTTTATTGTGTGGTGCACACGTCGTGCTATCTTCGATCAGGCAAATGTTGATTTTACGAGAACTTTCTTGATCCTCTGTTGAATTACCCAGTTACATTTGGCTTTGACTGGTTCTGCATGATTTCTCGTTAAATTGAAATTCTACTCAATCCAAGATCATTCAAACCAGTGGCGGATTCACGGAGAGATCTTTTAAATCAAAATTATGTAAACACACTTAAAAAAATTATATAAAAAATGTATTCCTTTTTATGATTAGAAAAAAACTAGTTTATACTTCCAATTTCATCATTTTCGGATTGTTCCTGGATTATTGTCAGACTACTTCCAATACTTTTATTTTCCATTTCGGAAAACCTATCTACAAACTCCGCGAAAACTCGGAAATTAATGAAATTTTTTTCCGCAAATCCGCAACGCGAGTAAACACTGCAATTGCTCGTTAATCAAAGTTTTTTTTTCCCGTTATACGAGATTCTGGGTACTCTCGAAAGTGTTCCATTATGAAGTGTATAAACAATGGAGTCAAAAGTGCGCGGATAAATCAGTCGAATTACTTCGCGGCGGATGAAAACCTGGAGCTCGAGGTCGGTTGCGTGCGCGAGATAAAATGCATCTTTCATGGCCCAGTCGGTGGGAGAGGAGGTGGGGTGGGAGAGGAGGTGGGGTGGGATGGGGTGGGGGGAGACACGTACGGAGTCGCCGGGCCATTTTCCTTTTTCGCGAGCAAACTGCAGCCACGTCCCGGGTAATTCGAGATTTATTTTCACGCGGTGGAAAATCTCGAAATAAGACGACGCCGAGGAGAAGCCGCGACGAGGTAATTTCAGATATCCTTGTCAGGGGTGTAGTAACCGAGGGGAAGAAGGGGTAGAATTTAATGCATAAATTCAACTCCATGCACTGTATTTTTATAATTTTAACATGAGATTTTTGTTTGGTTGCTTGAAAAATAAATCGGTATGTTTGAGTATTTGTATTGAATTTTAATAATTTATTGACTGTTTTGAAAATCACGAAGAATTTTTGTATGAAACTCGTAAAGTTTTGAATAGGAGGTGTCATGTTTGCAATTTTCAAAGTTTCGAAAATCAAAATTTCATTTATTTGAGAATTATTTTTGAATAATTTTACAATCATTATAATAAAAGTTGAATTAAATTATTATCATTATTGTTTAATGAATAATAATTTCTTATTTCTATGACAAATCAAAAAATACCGAAGCGTATTGAAACTATGGCAAAGTCCATTTACTTGGACAATTTTTTTTAATATTTGCATTTTTATAATTCACTGCAAATTTTTTATTCATTTTTCATGTAAATCATGAATACTCGAACAGTATTAAAAATAATGTAGAATCTTTATAACTTTGACATTTTTTTTAATTCGTGAGTTTTTCAATAGGTTGTGTCATGTTTGCAATTTTAAAAGTTTCCAAAATTCAAAACTTGATTCATTTAAAAGTTATTATTCGATAATAGAATAAGAATAGTTGTTGAATTGAATTATTATCATTATTGTTGAATAAAGAATAATTTTTTATTTCTATGACAAATTGCAAAATATCAGAACGTATTGAAACAACGGCGAAGTCAAATTAGTTGGACATGTTTTTTTAAATTCCAATTTAATCATTCACTGCAAATTTTTTGATTACTTTTAATGTAAATCATGAATGCTCGAACAGTATTAAAATATTGTAGAATATTTTCAACTTGGACATTTCGTTTTAATTCGTGAAGTTTTCAACAGGTTGTGTCATGTTTGCAATTTTCAAAGTTTCAAAAGTTGAGAAATTTCATTAATTCAAGAATTTTCAAAGATGCTTTTCAAAAAATAATAATTTTTTATATACCTACATGTATCTAAAATCGCGAAATGAGGGAACGTATTAAAATTATGGACATTTCCATGTAGTTGGACACGTCGTTTTTATTATTGGTATTTCCAGAATTATTCAACGCAAATTTTTTTTTCATTTGTTATATGTAAATCCTGAATACTTGAAAATTATTAAAAACAATGCGGAATCTTTATATTTTGTACAAATTTCTAATGAATTCATGAAATTTTGAAAATGTTGTGCCATTTTTGAAGTTTCGAATATCAAAAACTTGAATATTACAATAATTAAAGAGGATTTAATTAAATAAAAAATGATTTTGAAATGTTATTAAAAATCACTTAATACCGAAACGTATTTTAATTCCAGAAAATTCCATTTAGTTGGACACATTTTCTTTGATACTTGTATTATTATAATTTGTAGCAAATTAGTTTTTCAATTTTTTATAAAAATCTTCAATTTTTGAAGAGTGCTAAAAAAAAGTGGAATTTTCAGAACTTGGATAAATTTTTTCTTAATTCGTAAAATTTGCATTGGGTTGTGTCATTTTTGAAATTTTCAAAGTTTTAGAAATCAAAAATTAATCATTGAAAATATTATGAATAATGCTATTAAAAACTATCGATATTGGATTTTTATTACAAATCGCAATGTATTGAATAGTATTGAAATTCCGGAAAATTCCATTCAGTTAGATACATTTTTATGATTTTTTATATTTTTATAGTTCATCGCAAATCGTTTTTTAATTTTTCGATGAAAATCCTGAATACTCGAATAATATTTAAAAATAATGTATAATTTTCGTAACTTAAACAAATTCGTCTTTACTTCCTAAAGTTTTGAAAAGCTCGTAGCATTGCTACAATTTCCAAAGTTTAAAAATTAAAAACTTCATCACTTTAAGAATCGTCAAGAATGCTATTAAATAAATAATCATTTTACATCTATATCTAAAATCGCAAAATATCGGGACGTATTATAATTATGGACAATTCCTTTAATTTGAATACGTCTTTGTTATTGGTATTTTCAGAACTATTTATCGCGAATTTTGTTTTCATTTGTTATGTAAATTCTGAATACTTCAAGATTTTGAAAAATAATGTAGAATCTTTTTATTTTGTACAGATTTCTCTTGAATTCATGAAGTTTAAGGTAGTGCCATGTTTGAGGTTTCAGAAATCAAAAACTTGGTTATTTCAAGAATTATAAAGGATAATAATGAATAAAGTATGATTTAAAAATATTTTCTAAAATCGCTTGATACTAAAACGTATTGAAATTCTAAAAAATTCTATTCAATTCAATTAATTCAATTCAATTTACTAATTATTTATATTTTCATATTTCATCGCAAATTCTTTTTTAATTTTTTGATGAAAGTCCTGAATACTAGAAGAGTTTAAAAAATAATGTATAATTCTCGTAACTGAAACAGATTCGTCTATAATTCGTAAAGTTTCGAAAAGCTTGTGTCACGGTTACAATTTTCGAAGTTTCAAAAATCAAAAACTTCATTCTTTCAAGAATCGACAAAGATGCTATTACATAAATAACAATTTTTTATTTCCATCAAAATTCGCAAAATATCGTAACGTAATATTCTTCGACTAAATTCCATTTAGTTATAAACATCCATTTTCCAAATTTCGAACCACCCAAATCACTACTATAACAAAAAACTTCTCGCAAGCTTTTCTCCCATTTCCGAAAGAGCAATTGTTATCGCCCGGTTCATAAGCTGTACTCACACGCGCAATAACCAATAACGCGCAACGTTTCATGGAAGTTTCCTTTCATAGAAAAGAGTTAGCGTTGTTTCCTCATGCTCTTTAAATACTATATTGGCCTAGATAAACCCTCGTAAAGTGCCAAAGTCTTTGCGGTTCCATGAGATTCTTCGATGTTTATGCCATTCGAGTGCTTAATGATCGAATGTCGAGGGACAAAACGTATCGGCGAATGAAAACAATATGAAGCGCGAGAAATTCGTGTATTTCCGGGGCATTGTGTCCTCGCGATATCGCAATTTTCCGCGCCGAAAGAACTGTAAAACGCCGATTCTCGGCCAAACTGCCGCGAAAAAGGCACGTCACGATTGAGGAAATGGGACGAAGAAACATAAAAATAGCGGAGAAAAAGGGCTTCAGTTATTAAAGACGTTGAACTTGAATATTAAATACGTAAATCTGTTCTCGAAACCGTATGGACAAATTGCAGAGATATTTCTCCCGATTATAAAAGCTTGTTTTTTTAGATTTAAATATTTATTCGTGGGAATTCATTTTTTTCGTTGATGAATATATAGTTATATTCTGAAAATTGATGTATTTGATTTGTATATTATATTATATTGTATATACTCTTTGAATTTAAAATCTATTGCAACACTGAAAATCAATTGAACTTTAAATCCTAGAACATTGAATTATAGAAATCAACACAGAAACACTTTTGAAGTAGAAGATTCCTAATTAAATCTCAAAATACTAAGAATATATTTGACTTGTAATTTTAGGGCATCAAATTCTCTTAATCTCAATAACAATTCACGAAAAATCAGAAACTTGTAAAAATTAAAATTTACGAAAACTCTCGAAAAATTAAAAGTTTTTTTTTTAATATCCCAAATCTATGTGAATATAATTTTCTAACGTCTATCAAGAGTTGCCTAAAAATATAAATTAATTCTAGTAACTTTAACAAATACAACTTTCTTTCTTTCAAAACAAATTTTTTTTTCATCCAACAGTTTTTCCTTTTTGTACGCTTTCAAATCTAAATCATCTCTTTCATGTCTCCGAAAGCATCTTTAGTTGAAAGTTTAAGTAGAAACATCTCCATCTCTGTTCTCCTCCTTTGCAAGATCTTATCGACTTCTAACACTAAGTAGTATTACTGGTAGAGAAACTTAAGTGATTAATTCCCTGACTTTTCTTGTCAGGAAATTTGCATTCGCCGCAATTCGGGATGCGCGATAGAATCATTTACGATAATTGTATTTTAGAAGCGTAATACAGTAAATTACCTGAGATTTTCAATCTTAGAAAGTTCTCCAAAGAAAGTTACTCTACTTTTTTTGAAAAGAGACTGAAATCGATCTTAATTTGTTAATTTTCACAAAAACGACCCTTTCTCTTTTGTTTGGAACATAATTGTAACAAGTTATTCTCGTTTCTGGAACGGTGGAAGACAAGAAATAGTCAAATTAACTTCCCTCAGAAGCCAAACTGAGTTTTGAAGCAGGAAATGGAAGACAAGCAGATCACTGGATAGTTATTGGTAAGTGAATTTGGACTTATCGTTCGTCTGTTCGACTATAATCAACTTTGGTTTCGGAAATTGAATTTCCAATCTTCTTTTCCCTCAAAGACTGTATCTTGACTTCTCATAAAATAACGTATAAGTGGATAATTCCTCATTATAATATTTTCATAAACAATTCAGTATATTATTCCTATGATGTCATGGAAAATAAATTCCATGAGCAACAAACTTGCTCGTATAGTGAGAAAAGCCTTCTCGGAAATGATAAAAAAGACATCAATCCCCTTCATCGTGCTCGTAAATCACGACAATAAGACAGAACTCGCTGGGAATAAGCAAGTCGTTGGCGGAGGAAGAAACTTGAGAAACTGGGATAGCGTAATTAATATAATCCATCAGGTGGTGGAAAATGTTATGGGTTTGCAGCATCCACGTGGAACAACTGCGCTCTAAGGAATCTCGCGGCAAAATAGCGAGTTTGAGACTCGTCGTTAGTTGGATGATTATAAATCGTGGTCGCGTGATCGAACGGCGATAGCAACCAACGAAAATTCAGAGGCTAATTAATTAGCGTGTCATAGCGTAATCGAGCTTCTGGAAATTACATGTATTTCCAATTACGGCCAGGAATTTATTGAGTCGAGAGATTGTTGAAATATGGAATAATTCGCGACTGACTATAGAATTTAAATGAATTTTTCGAAGAATTTCCAGTATTTTTCAGAATTTTTCCCAAATTTCTTAGAGTTTAATAGTTTACACCTAACTTTTTCTTAGTGTATTATTCAAATAAAAATATTGTTTATGTTAAGGAACAGTTTTGAAGTATTTTTTATACAATTTATATTTTTGGTATTATACATATATTGTAGTAATAGGAAACTCACCGATTCTTGAGCCAATATTGGAAGCAATGGTTCCAAATCTGAAACAGAAAGATTATAAATCTTAGAGAAATTCACTACACAATATCATTGTTTTGAATGTAATAGA
Source organism: Platygaster orseoliae (assembly GCA_030522825.1). Classification (NCBI taxonomy): domain Eukaryota; kingdom Metazoa; phylum Arthropoda; class Insecta; order Hymenoptera; family Platygastridae; genus Platygaster; species Platygaster orseoliae. Next base: position 9,664 of record JAPYZL010041831.1, read on the forward strand.
AAAAAGACTTATATTCTACATGAAAAAATTATCTAAATAAGTGTAAAGATCATTATTATTTCATGTTAAAATGAAAAGAATAAAAATATTAAACTTGAAATGAATGAAAATATTAACAATGACAAAATAAAAAGTTGATTTCATGATAGGGACTTTCAATAGTGAAGTAATTAATACAGATGAGAATTAAAATAATGAAAATGAGTTAAAATGATTGAAAATGTAATATCTGAAATTTTGAGGACGTAACGAATGGTTTTCTGTTAGTTTTAAAACGAAAAAAGAATTCCGGATTCTTAGTTATATTTTATATTCAGACAAAAATAACAAAAATTTTTGTTTCAGAAGAATTATTCATAATTATGAATGTTTAGGAAGGATAACGAAAGAAAAAGAAAGTCAAGAAATCGTTTAGACCCAATAATTCATAAATTTAGAACTTTAATCTATGAAAAAGTTCAATATATAAGACATTTCCAACTCCGGAAGTCATAAAAATACAAAAAAGTGTTCCGTATCGTGAACAAACTCTGAAGAAATATCAAAATATTAGAATCCAATAAAGAAATTGTTTCTGAAAAATCTGAACAAATACGAATAATTTATTAATTTAGGCATTCTAAACTATCTAATTATAAAACAACGTATATAAAAATCTACAGAAACACAATAAATATAAAATAAGACTAAGAAATCTATAAAAATGTTTTAAACAATTCAGAAAGTACGAAAATATAGAATACCTATAAAATATTTAAAATCTACGTAGATCTGGTTTTTCTAGACATCTTTGAAAATAGTGCAAATTTATTAGAGTTCTGAAGTATCAAATTGTAGAAATCTTCGTAGTAAACTGCAAGTGGATTAAAAATTTATTATAATAGGTACTAAAAACTGGAAATCGTTGTAAATATTTATATTTTCGCATTACATTCTAGAAATGTGTGGAATGAATTATAGAAATACGAGAAATTTACAAAAATACAGGAAAATATTAAAAAATTGTATGAATAACATAAAATACGGAAATTTACAAGATTTCTGAAATACTTATAAATTACATTTCATTCAAGATTTCATGATTTTTGATCTTTGTTTGTACTATTTCTATATTAAAAATTTTCAATTCTACGAATTTAAAGTTTCAACCTTACGTGCATTTTTTAGTCCAGGTTTGAATATTTTTCTTGTGTGTTTTTAAATTTATTAAACTCAATTTTTGTCATTTTTAAGCCACTGTTGTTATAACTTGGTATTTTTCTAATTTTTTCAGTATTTTTCATATTTTCTCATTATTTATACACAAATTAAAGGATTTTCCAATATTATGATTTTTTATATAGCTTCCTGAATTTCGATGCTCTAGTAATCAGTGGTCTAAAACTGCTTCGAGTTCCTAGATTTTCATGAAAATTATATCGATATACATTTTTTCAAACATCATCTTTCTATAATTTTTTTAAAAGTATAGAATTATAGAATTCGAATTACAGAAATCTGTTAACTGAATCATGGAAATATAAGAAATTTACAAAAATACAGGAAAATATTATGAAATTGTATGAGAGTATAAGTAACATAAAATACGAACATTTTGAAAATTCCTGAAACACTTAAAAAATATATTTAATCCAGGAATTCATGATTTTTTATCTTTGTAAATCTTGTTTCTATATTAAGATTTTTCAATTTCACAAATTTCGAAGTTTCAAGCTTACATAAATTTTATAGTGAAGTGCCAAACATTTTTTATATACGTATTCGATTTGATGTAACTCAATTTTTGTTATTTTAAGCCACTGTTGTTATAACCAGGTATTGTCCTCATACTTTCAGTATTTTTCGTATTTTCTCATCAATTATACACAAATTCAAGGATTCTCTAAACTTATGATTTTTTATATAGCTTTCTGAAATTCGATGCTCTAGAAATCAGTGTTCTAAAAATGCTTCAAATTCCTAGATTTTCATTAATATTACATCAATGCACATTTTTTCAAAAAACATCTTTCGACAATTTTTTTCTGTTTACACCTCTAACTTTCTCCAATCATCTAATGGTGAAGGACATTATTTTTACCAAACTCGCGACGACGTCATAATTTCATGTCAGCCGATGAATACCAACGATTAACAAGAAGCGCCGAAATTATAGTAAACAAAACTGCATTACACAATTGACAACACGTAATCAACGTATAATGCACGGTTAAACTCGCTGATATAATTGGATATAACTCTCTGGAAAGTGATTTTCTCGTCGTGCTTCAGGTGGAATCACGTTTGGAGCAAATAGAAGGATTTCGCAATCAATGGCAACTGATTAAGTTTGTCGTAGCTCTAGTTAGAACAAATTGAATATTTCACGAAAACAGATGTTCTATTGTTGGAATTTTCTATGTTGAAATGTCGGGAAAACGAAGTATTTGAACTTTCCTTGTTGATTTCATTCGTTCTACTGTAAGGCGAAGTCAGGATCTTGGGTTCAAAGAGGTTTTGGGAGTTATCTTGAAATTCAGGAAATGTTTACAGTTAATCAAACAAGTCAAAAATTATTTATAAGGTATTTAAATACTGGAAAATTTCCAAAATGATGTAAATATTAAAAAAAAATATCAAGAGAAACCAAAAGTGTTCAAACTCTGGATGTAAAGCTGTCTTCTGAAAAATAAATTGGAATAATTAAAAATTATTACTGTCACGTCCCGATGACATGAGTTTCGTAAAACGGGAAAAACGCGTAATTTCGAGTATTGTAAAAACAGGATGCTTGGCGCAATACCAGCAATGA
>JAPYZL010041838.1:0-12432 GCA_030522825.1 Platygaster orseoliae
TTGATATTTCGCGCTGATTTCCGAGTACCCCAAAAAGGGGCTTTTGTTCCCGCATTCCATAGAAATAAAGTGGCCTTTTTTACGGATGCATGGGAAAAAATTTTTTATTGTACTTGAAAGTTTATAGGAAATTAGTTAAAAAATTAAGAAACTAGATACTGTTTTGTGATGAAAAATACATGTACTTTTTCAAGACTTTTTCACATTTTGATGATTCAATTAGTTTTATGAAAAAAATGCTTTGAGGCTGATCGTACTACAGGTAAAATTTTTTTTGTTTTTCGTAATGGATTTCGATAAAAATAAGTTTAAAATTTTACAAAATTTTTACAGTAAAGGTGATGCAATAATAATTTTATTAAATGTAATATTGTCATCTGACAAAACGTTATGAAATTTTTTGCAGTAAAAATCGTTCTTCCGATGAATATTCGTGTGAGTCAGGGGCGTAGGTAGAATGGTGTTTGGAGGTTCAAACGCCTCCTGAAATTCGAAGAAAATTAATGACTGTCATGTAAAAAAATAGTAGTTTCATGTATAAATAAATAATACAAATACAAAAAAAATATTATAAATAATAAATCTAGTCAAAATTATCAAAAATGTAATTACTGAAATCTGGAGAACGTAAAAGTTTTGTTTCAAAAGAATTTTTTTCCTTTAATAGAATTTTTTGCTGAAATAATATGAAAAATAAAATTTTGAAATTTTCGGTCTGAAACCAAAATAATTAAATTTTATAAATCTGGATAGACATTTTTAAAATACCAGAAAATCTTTTGAATCTTACAAACTCTGGAAAAACACTGAAGGTGATAAAATTCAAACTGTTTTTAAAAAAATCTGAAAAAATTACAATACTGCAACAAAAATAATATAATGCATTTCCAACGCGCGGAAAAAATCCCACATACATCATTTTTATCTTATTACTTTTCCTCGTCAATTACCTGACTCACCACTGACGTAACTATTTCCTCTAAACACGGGTTTGTTTAAAAAAATGTCACGCATTATTATACATTTTGCATTGAACTTCTCATTTTCTTCTGAATCCTGAAACTAACAGAAAACTATTTTTCCATTTATTCATTTTTCACGTTCTACGTTCACGTGCAGTGGTTTTTCCTAAACAATAAAATAAACACTATATCAAAAATAATCGCGTGACCGTCAAGACGTAAAAAAAAAAATTGTTCGTGCGCGCGCTAATAACAGTTATACCGCGACATGGCAGAGGTGCTATAAGTTTTCCTCCCTTGAATAATTCAGCGTCGTATCGAACTTGAAGTAACGAAACGTTCAAGGGTATCAAATTTCCGCAGGTTTTCGCGTAAGACGCGCACGGGGTAGTTACATTGTAGTTCCACGCGCCATCGAAAAACGACGAAAAATGGGAAAACTAAAGGAAAAATGGCAGGTTTTCAACTTGTTGATGTACAAGAATCTTTTGACGCGCAAGCGGTATTGGAAAAGCGCGGTTTTCGTGGAAATCCTGATTCCGCTTTTCCTGTTCATGCTTATCCAAGCAATAAGGGACAGCTCGGCAAAACCTCCGATACCAGTGGTGAACGACACTTATCACGATGCAATGAGCATGGACCATTTGTTCGCAACCATCGGAAAAAACATGGATATCTATTACGTGCCTAACAGCGATTACGCGAAAGAGGTCATGGAAAGTGTCAGGAAGTGCCTTAAGTACACACCACCTGAGAGTAAGATTATTGTCAGATTTTTAAAGGACTCATGTAGAGATGGGAGATATCCTCTCTCAGTTTGAATTAGTGGAAAACTTTTAATTATTAATGGAATTTCACTAATTGAAATAGAGAAAAGTGAGTCAGTGAAGATTACTAGAAATCACTAATTGAAATAGTGATTTTAGCTTACTAATAATTATGGCGCCATTGCAAAAAAAAATAAGTTTTCAAAACGAGCACAACTTAGGTATTTTTGTCCTTTATTTATCATTTTTTGACTTATCATCAATAACTTTGTTAATTATAATTTCATCGAAAAATCAGTTTAATATATGATCCGTAAAGTCGGGAATAGAATTTTTTTTTAACTTTAGAAATTTTCTCGCAGGGATTATTGGTTTTCCATCAGAAACCGAAGCCCTTCAAGAGTATTCCTTGAAACAAAACTCGGATTCCACCGTACACATTTTAATGGTCGTTTTCGAAAATGCTGCGTTTTCTTCACCCCTGAGATATACAATAAAAACACAACGTCCTCTACCCGGAGAGCTGTATTTTACATTGGGGGTTCAGGAAATTCTCAGCCCAGCTTTGTTCATGTTAGACACGCCGTTTGTTCAAATACAATATTGTTTGGACATGGCCTACATCAAGAAGACTGTGAAAAACGAAATATTCCAATCAGACAATTTCTACACAAACGCCAAAGTTAGTTTTACATTTCGCCGGGTTGTTTCTTGGGGAGGAAGTTTTTTTATGAAAATTTCTCGTTTTTTTGTAGTTTTATTTGCAACAAATGCCGTCACCTCCGCACATACAAATGGACTTCAGTGACTTGGCAATAAGGAAATTCTTCAGGGTGATCGCATCTGTGGCGTTTTTGATCCCTCTTTGCCTTGAATCGAGATTCTCTGCGGGCGAAAAGTTTATTGGGGTCAACGTGAGTTGTTTTTTGAGTTATATAATTTAAATTGCAAATTTATTTAATCTTTAGGCTTTGGAAAGAAAGTTTTAGGTACTGAAAAATTATTCTGGAAAAGATTAGATTTCCCGAAATTTGTGATAGTTGATATTGCAGATTAAATAGAATGTTTTTAACAAAGAAACTTGAATATTCAGAATAAATTTTTAAAACAAATTTGAAGTTTGCAAATTTTACGACGTAGCATTAAAAATAATTATTTGTTATTCTGGATATATTGAAGTAGTATGAAAATGATTGGTTTGTGAATCTTTGTACAGGTATTGATGGCTATGAACGGCGTGAGCAATCGAAAAAATTTACTGAGTTGGCTCTTGAGTGGTGTCATGTTCAGTACTTCTTATTTAGCACCGATCATATTGCTTCTCAAGTGCTCATTTTCTTCGAACGTCTACCCATTTTTGTACTTTAGCAATGGTTTCCTCGTGTGGATTATTTTCCTTATTCACATAGTACACCTTTTATCCTTTGGAATGCACATTGCAGCGTATTTTTCAAAACGTAAGTTGTATTTTTAAAGAATATACAAACTTCAATTGATCACGATTTCCCTAAATCGTAATTATGATGTTTTTTTATATAGTATTTTTTTATATTTTTCGTTCTCGTGCCATCATGTTGAAAAATAGTTTTGTTACAATTCTTTGGCAACTACAAGTATTTTAATTTATTTAAATTATAATTTTAAATTAAATATTGAATTGATAGTTGAAACATTATTATGGTTAAAATAACATATGAATCTGAATTTGAATAACAATAAAACTATTATAATATTTAATTTTATTATTTTTTCATATTTATACATTTATTAAAACGTATATTTACTAACGTTTGCAATACATTTTTATTGCTTCTGAATCATTATTTTTTTATATTAATTTTTAACTTTTTTTACCATTTTTCCTATTATTATCAACGTTGTTCTAATATAAAAAGAATTTAAATTTATGAATTTATGTAATTATTAACATATTAACTGTAATATCAGATTCCTAACACTTTTGAAATTTAATTTTGATATCATTCAAGTTTTATAGTAAAATCAATGGTAATTATAATTTATTTTCAATATCTATTTCAGCCTTGTTTATAGTGTCAGGAATTTTAGTGGCGTATTTTTGTTCAACACTGATAATAAAATATACGACATGGGCCAACTTAAACTTTGCGGTTCCATACTTTGGAATCTTCTTCCCGAACCTTTTGTTGTTCAGGGCTTTGGAAGAAATAAACGACTACGAAGGAAAACGTAAGTTCACGTTATTTAAGTTCGTGACTTAATTTGCATTGATATTCCATTAATTTTTTAATGCTGAATTGTTTTCTCTGTGTGCTTTTATAGTACATTACGTACCGCTGGCACAACCCTTTTATTCCCTCGTGGGATTGTATGCCTCGGCTTTGCCTCGGCCTACGAACCTCCCACTCGGAAATAAAAATATTGTGCCAGAGGTACGTACTATATTTTATACAACAAAGAGGAAAAAAAAGTGATTTTCCCTGCGAGAGCAGGACAAAAAAGTACACTTTTTTACCCTGCGTTGTATAAAATAATTTTACACAGTATACTTTTGAATTTTTCATTTACTTTATTGAGTTTTTAAATTAAAAAACCCGAAATTTGAAGTTTTTGAATTTCAAAATTTTTTAAATTGAGTTCTTTCGGTTTTAAGATCTTTACATTTTTAAATTTTAAATGTTAGGATTTCTTACAATTTTTTTTTTAATTATTAATTTTAATTTAGTGATGGGAGTTCATTGGAAAAAGTTGTTCGTTGCCGGAGACGCGACTTATTCGACATCAGGCAGTATTGGGATGATGATGATTTTTTCCATTTTGGGCGCCATTTTTCACTTCAACATGGCAATTTACATTTATGCTGTAAAACCAGGAAAATATGGCGTCAGAAGGCACCCATTTTATTTTCTGGATGTACGTTTTGTTAACAGAAAAATCTTCCCAATGTCATCGTATCGAATGATACATTTGATGATCATGAGAAAATATGTTTTCAGGTATTCAAAAATAACAGAGTATCTACCGCTACACACGTTGGAAGAGTGGATTACGAAAATATGGATGGGGAGCCTTTTGAACCAGCTCCGGAAACTTATGTTCCCGGAATTCAAATTCGCAATTTGAAAAAATCATATTTTACTAACGTGTTTAGTAGAACTGTAAGTATTTGTTTATTTAGAAAAATTTTTTTGAGTAAATTTGGAATTTGAGTAGATTTACGAATGTGATTTTGTATTTCCAGCGAAATTTGGAAAAAAATGAAAAATTTGGAAATTCAATTACAGAAAATGTGAATATAATAGATTTTCACATTGGAAATAATTGCGAAGTATATAACTCAATTTGTAAAAATCTTTAGTAGACTTTGAAGGTCAAACAAGTTCAATATGGAATAAATGTACAATTTTTTTTATGTCATTGGATTTCTTAACAAAAAATTTTTTTTCAATTTTCGGTTATGGAATTCATGAAAACGCGATTTTTCAATCTTTCAACCGAAACGATCGAATTAAACAGCATTTCTTTCGTTCCCAAGGAAAATTGTTGAGAAAGTTGTAAAAGCTATTATAACTAGACGAAAATTCGTAACTTTTTGCACGCGACATTAATTTACTTATAATTTTTTTGTTCCAGTCATCCGTACAAGCCTTGAAAGGAATATCCATCGATTTTTACAAAAGTCACATTACAGCTCTGTTGGGTCATAATGGAGCTGGAAAAACGACGATGATGTCAATTTTGACAGGTAAAGTAAATTAAGAAAAAGTTGTCATACATTTGGAATTATTCAACATTTGATTTCAGGAATGGTTAGTCCATCTGACGGAATCGTCATGATAAATGGAAAAAATATAAACAAAGATTTGGACAGCGTTATTAGTGATGTTGGGCTTTGTCCCCAAGACGACATGCTTTTCCCTGATCTCAACGTTTATCAACAATTATTGTTTTTTGGAATGGTAAAGTAGTTTTTCTCAGTGTATGGTTGTTTTCAAAATATTTTGGAACTGTAAAATCGAAAAATTAACTGGAAAGTCGATTTAATTATTATGATTCGTTACAAATTTTAGTTTTATTCAATTTTTGTCCAATAATTCCTTCGTTCCCGACTGTAACCAAAATACATTTTTCGGCAGTTGAAAAATCTTAGCAAAACGAAAATGCAAGTATCTCGAACTGTCAACGACTTGATGAAAAAATTGAATCTGCTCTCGAAGAGAGACACTCTGCCAGCAAAACTGTCAGGGGGCCAAAAAAGACGAGTCTGTCTTGGCTTGGCATTGGTTGGAGATGCCAGTGTAAGTTTATGAATTTTTTAATTTTTTGACTATAGGTAGATAATAAAATTTATCGTTGAAAACAATCATTTTGTTCCAGACTTTGATTTTAGACGAGCCAACTTCCGGCATGGATCCAGAAAGTCGAAGAGATACGTGGGACATTATTTTGGTGAGTGAAATTCCAAAGCCTTTTTTTTGAACCTTAATAAGTAATTTTGGTAAAAATTAGACTAATTTAATTTTTTTTTAAGACGGTTATAATCAGGGCAGCCAAAAATATTAATTCAAATAAAAAATATTTAAATAAATATTTTGGCAGAAAAAAAATATTTCACCACTTTTAGATTTTTCGTAAATATGTTAGGGTTTTTCATTTTTAATCCCAAATATTTTCAACAATTTTTTAACATAAAGAATATTTACTTTTTATGCATGTTTAGCCATTTTCTTTTTTTTTTGAATTGTATTTAATTATTTGAAAATTCAACCGAAAATTAAACAATTCAATTAAAAATTTTTTTTAATGCAAATTAAATTAAAAATGCAATTAATTTGCATTTAATTTTAATTTTCTTTTTCTTTTACTTAATCAAGCCCTTTTCATTATATTTAATTTGCAATTTTCTGCAACAACTTTGATTACGAGCCGAAAATGTGAACAAATGTACAAAAAACATAAAATTTGCTTGGATTTGATCATAAATATTACTTGCCTAGCATAAATATTTCCCTGTTTTTTCATGCATAAATAAATAAATATTTTGTATTTTATCGTAAATATTTTTGGTTGCCCTGGTTATAATAATTCTGAATTTAGGGATTGAGAGCTCAGAAGACAATTTTGATCAGCACGCACAATATGGAGGAAGCTGACATTCTTGGTGACAGAATTGCCATTATTCATTCCGGAAGTCTGAAGGGTTACGGAACATCGATGTTTTTGAAAAAATTATACGGTATGGTTTTTAGGAAAAAACACGTAAAAAAATTTTTTTGGTTTTTAAAAATAGAATAGTACGCAATTTCTCTTGAATTCTATCGATAATTCTATAAACTATTGCAATTTTTGCAACTTATCGAGTTGACGAAATTTTGTTGTTCGTATTTAAACAGAACTAACATATAAAAATTATCAATTCTCTTTTAACTTTTGATTCCAGTAAATTTAACAATAATTCCTATTCTTTATTTTCAAGCTTATTATGATGAATAATGATTTTTATTGAAATATTGAAATAAGTATTCAATTTTTATATTATATATTATATTATGTATATTATTATATTTTTATATTTAATTTAATGAAAAATTAAATATTTAAATATTTTAGACCGCACACTGTTGGTCGAAACGTTGGGTTAAAAAATGGAATTAAATGACTGGGGAATCGAGAAGGAGTTATTATTTATACAATATTTAATTTAAATATTTTTTTCGGAAAAATCGATATTTTTGAAACAATCGTTTTGTACATTGATTTTTTTTAGAGAAAAATCGATAGTTTTATTAAAAATCGATTTTTAAACGATAATCGGGGATAATCGATACCTACTCAAGAAATAAATTTTTTAAAATAACAATTCTTATTATCGATAGCTACAAAAAAGTAGTCCTGGTAAGTAAAAAACATCGGAAACGATATTGAGATTTTCCGGCGATATTTCGATACAATCGAAGATGTAAAAATCGTATACAAAAAATCGATTTTTAAAACAATCGATAGAAAATCAACATCCTAAGGAAAATCGTCTTTGATTACGTATGATCTGGTATGATCTGTTTTATTGCTCATAATTATGATGTATTGTAGTTTTTCCTGAGGAGGGCATAATAAATACCAAAAGCTTGAAAATAAAGAATTGTAATTATTAATTTTACTGGCTTTGAATAATCGGATACGTTGGTTGGTATAAATATAATTTTAAAAAAGCAAAGCATTATTTTTTTTTATTATAGGTCAAGGAAATATCGAAGTGGCTTTGTCCATCGAACCGCATTGCGACCCGGAAGCTGTGCGAATGGCCTTGAATCCGCGAGGAGAAGTAATCAACGTCGACGGCGCTAGATTGATTTTGAGCATTCCTTATTCCGAAAATTTACCTGACGCTTTGGACAGCGTCGAAGCTCGCAAAAAAGAACTCGGAGTTTCTGGAATAAGCGTGTCGCTCATAACTTTGGAACAAGTTTTTCTTAAGTACGGGGTTTTTTTTAAGAACATTCTATGCAATAGAAAAATTTATTCGAGTTTTGAAAAATTACAGGAATGTTAGTCGAAAAGAGCCAAATGCAAAAATGAGAATTTTAGATTCAATTAAATCGTGAAAGTAGCATGGAATTTCGTTTAATGTTTTATATTAATACAATATTTTCTGTCCTAACCACTGATTTTCACAGCAGTCTTTTCAGATTTTTTATTATTCACTCAAATCTAATAAACATTGTTTAATTATTTTTTTAAGGAACACAAATTATTTGACACCATTTCTTTTTATACGTTTAATGTGAAATAATGAACAATTAATTATTTAGAGTTACAAGAGACGTTGAAGATATAGTGGATTCCAACACACCATTATTGAATCCTGGAGTAAAAGTGACAGGAATGGGTTTGACAATGCAACAAATGACAGCGCTAATTGCTAAGAACATCACTTACAACAAGAAAAATTACAGCATTTTCATATTAAAGGTTTGTGAATTTTTTTCTTATCTTAGAATGTACTTTGGGAAAATTTTTTTTCAATAGCATGAATTACTCTTTATTTCAAAATTTTTCATTTATCGCAGTGTTTTCAATATTCGAACATGTCAAAATAACTCCCCAATTTTTCGCAATTACTTCGTAAACTGCCTTTGAAAATTTCAAATCAATATCGTAAAATTTGGTTTTTTTTTCAGATCGTTTTACCTTTAATAGGGGTTCTCCTAATGATGAATTTCAACATGCCTGATGAGTCAAAAACCACGATACCCATAAAATTGTCCATGTACAGAGAGGCTGAAACTTTTATCTACTCGAAGAATAAAATATTTGCTGCAAAATATTCAATCGCGACAAAAGGTGAAGGTGGAAATTCAAGGGATGTCAGCAACGAGAAAAATTTGAATGAAGGTAAGTTATCAAAAATATGCAACTTTGAACCAAGTATTTAAATCTCACAATATAATTATTTTAGATAAAAGTTAAAAAAACTTGACAATTTTTATGGTTGCAATTTTAAGAATTTTTTCAACAGAATGAAAATGTTCTGAAGAAAAAATTTTATTTCAAAAATTACTTTCACCAATCAAATTTGATTAACTTCGATTAAGTTGAAATCATTTAAATATTAACAACTATTGTTTGAAATTGTGTGTTTAAAAGTGTTCGGTTATATTCAAGTATGTTATCAGGTATATTTGGTATGTTTAGAAGTGTTCGTATATGTTCGGAAATATTCGGGATTGTTCGGGTACGTTCTTAAGTATGTTCGGAAATATTCGAGTATGTTCGGGTATTCAATCGGTTCAATACCACGGGGAAAGACGTAGTTCTACGTCAAAAAAATATTACAAAACTGAATCTTCATGTTTTAGAGTTCAAAAGTCATGAATTTCGAAACGCAATTTTTGTTGCAGCTCTTTTAAAATTCGCTCGAGAAGACAACACTACGTATTTGAATTCCATCATCGCCGCTGCGGAATTCAACGACACGAGTTCGCCGTTGATTGCCAACGCGATGTATTCTAGCACAGCAACTTTTGCTTTGCCAATATCTTTGAATTTACTCATGAATACTTTCCTCAAAGCACTCACCGACAACTCACATGGCATTGAAACGTACACTCAAGCTTTGCCAGCAGTGTACATTGCCACGAGCAAGGAAGAGACTGAAGTCATCGCTTACGGAAGGGTCTTCATTTTCACCTCTTTTGTGTTTTCCATGGCGGCGCTGTTTGCGATTCAGTCATTAAGGGAATCGATGACTGGCATAAAACATTTGCAACTCATGACTGGAATGAGGCCTTTGACATACTGGAGCATGACGTTTCTCAGTGATTTCATTGTTTTTCTGACCCTCATTTTCATCATTATTTTTGCGATCGCCGTGCTGAACTCGATCAAGGGTCTTGGACTTTATCATTTTAAAGAATTGAGTAAGATTTTTGAAACTTTCTTACGTTACAATGAATGTAACTTCTTGAGGTTGGCTGAAGTACACTGCATTGCAAAAGTTTGGACTTACTTAGGGAAATCGTTTTTTTTTTAGTCAATGGCAAAAAATTTAATAAATTTTCTATTTAATTAATAGTATAATATATGATAAATTTGTTTTTTTAACTCAATAAAACTGTATGAGGATAACGATAAATAAATTGATGAATAAAAAAAATGATTTTCCTATTGAGTCCAAACTTTTTCAGGGCAGTGTATTTGATAGTGAAATTTCTAAATCTTTTCGAAGGAATTTTTATGTGTTGGATTATGGATAAATTGGGATAGTTTGAGTTTTTTTTAAAGATGTTGGATGAATTTTTTGCAGTGTTGACAATGTTACTACTTGTGATGTTTGCGTTTAACATTTTGCCATTGGTCTACATAATGAGTTTTTGGAAGAAATCTGTCAGTACTGTGATAAGTATTTTGACTCAGCTCCCACAATGTCTCGGTGAGTTTTGGTATTTTATTATCAGAGCATTTTTTTTCCAACAACTTCCACTAACGAGGAAATGTTTTTAAGTTTTTAAGATGCTCGGACAAAAAAAGATGGAAAAGTAGTTGAAGCTACTTTTTCGCTTTTTTTGCCCTAGTCACGTGACCTGCGCAGGCGTTTTACACATTGCCCAACACAAACTAGATGTGTGTCTCGGCGCAAAACGTTATACTTTAGCACCTAGATATACAAAGAACTATTTTCGAAAAACCCCTTCCGACAAATTTTTCTGCCCACGCCTCTGACATTTTTTCTTCAGTCCCATTTAACTCTTTTTCGTTTTTTCTAGTTATCATCGACTTGATTTTAAGACTCCTAATAAATCTCATCCAAAGAAAGTGGCTTCACAAACTGGTGCATAGTTTCCAAAAATTCGTCTTTTACCTCGTTCCGCACATCAGCTTTTTCAACGGGAACGTTGCTCTTGCTCTTACGGCCGCCCAAAATGCTCGTTGTCGAAAAATGCCTGCTTACATGTTGGCCAACGCTTGTCAAATCGACGACATGTGTTGCGGTACAGAAACACTAAAAAATATACTCGATATTTTCAACAAAAACCTAATGAACAAACTATTTCAGACTTGGAATGTTCAAATGGAAAGTGCAAAAAAACTTTTCCATATTTCAATAAATTCCACGAAAGCCCGTCTTTGGAAGGAAGCATTCTTTGGATGTTTTTCACTGCTATTCTGTACTTTGGAATCCTGCTGATGCTGGAGCATCAAGTGATTCCGAAAATGATCGCCAATTTGAACAAAAGCAAGAGGAAAGTTTTGGTTGAAAACAGAGACGAGCAGGTCAAATTAGAGAAACACGAAGTTGGGGTGGAAGTCAGCAAGCTTCGAAGTCAAAGTAAGTTGCATAATTTTTTTTATTTTTCATGATTTAATGTAAATAACTTCAATTTCATATAATTTTTTAAAATTCTTGATTTTACCTTCTACCATAATTTTATTATTTTATTTTTACTTCTCAAAAAGTATCTTAACAATGTTTTGAATAAGAAAAAATCTTAGAGTTTTGAGAATAATTATTATTGCATTTGTTTATCGTAGACAGTCGAGCTAAATTTGTGAAAGACAACAGCGAAAATGGATTAGATGGAAATTTCATCTCGAACCAGGAAAGAGACCAGAATTTGTTTCTTGTTCATGAAATTAGCAAACGCTACAAAGACTTTGTGGCTGTTAAAGAAGTGAGTTTTCGAGTGAAACAAAGGGAATGTTTTGGTTTGCTGGGGATCAATGGCGCTGGAAAAAGTACGACTTTTAGAATGTTGACTGGTGAAGAGTTGCCGAATCATGGCTCGTTATATTTGGAAGAGAAAGACATTTTCAAGGATCGCCACAAAGTGAGTATTTTAATGGATTCAGAGTATTTGTTTCCAGTTTTGAAAATTCTCAAAAAAGTTTCAGGATTTTTAAAAGGACATTGCAACTGATGTAAGCAATGGATTGATTCTCGAAAAATGTTATGACCAGTTACAATTTCAAATGGTGTGTCGTAACACGTATTATAAAAATATTTTTTGATGTTTTACCTGCTTCTTTTACATTTGTTAAAGATTAAATAATTTGTTAAAAAAAGAGTCATGGACTTTATGAAGTTGAGGAAAATCTACTTGAGTTACATAGTATTTTTGTATTATGAAAAAATACAGGGTGTCCCAAAATCCGCGATAAAAAAAAATCCTGAATTCCTTTTTCAATTTCGAGTCGAAAAGTCCTTTACCACTTTTTGCAAAACTCAA
>JAPYZL010041853.1:0-12504 GCA_030522825.1 Platygaster orseoliae
TTTTTTATAACTCCCAAACATGTTCAATGAAAAATTCTTTTGGCAATTAATATATACTCAATTATTTTGCCTTTACTTGTATGAATATTAAATGTAGGTCGCTCCATACAGTGTTTTTCAAAACTATCCAACAATTGATAATGATGATATTTTTTTTATAACTTTCAAATGTTGCAAATCAAGAAAATTTATGGAAAATTCATATAAATTCGTTGTTTTTGCCACTATTTACATGTATATAAGATGTACGTCGCCTTGTGATAAACTGTTTTTCAAAACTCTTAAACAATTGATAATTTCAGAATTTGTTTACAAACTTTCAAATATTCCGAATTAAAAAATTAATGAAAATTATGATGTATTCATCATTTTTGCCAGTATTTTCATGAATATTAAATGAAGGTATTTTTCATGAAGTGTTTTTCAAAACTCTTGAACAATGATTTATTTTTGCCTTTTTTTCATAATTTTTAAATGTTGCGATTTGAAAAATGTTTGTAGAATAAATATAATTCATCATTTTTCATTGCCAGTATTTGCATTATTATGAAATGTAGGTCGTTTTCATAAAATGTATTTCGAAACTCTTCAATTTCATAGTTCGGAATTTTTTCATATCTTTAAAATGTTAGGAATTAAAAATTTTTTTCGTTTTTCCAAATAAATTGATCATTACACAGAAATGATGATTTCACGAAGTTGAACATTCCACTGATCACTTTACCACTTTTACTACCAGTATACATCAATACTGAGAAAAACAGTTACATTGGGTTATGTAGGAAAAAAAATGTTCACATTAGGTTTGCCCCCCCCCCCCAAAAAAAAATTACTTTCCAGCGCCTATGCCTACACGATTTGTTTATTTTTAATCTTTGACGGTCTAGTTAAGTAAGTTGAGAAAGTACGATTTTTCAATTTCATTAATTTTGTTGTTTTAAAGTTACACAATTTTTTTGTTTGTATTAAATATAATGGAATTTGATTTTTGTGTTGTTGAAGTCACTTATGTTCGACTTTTTTTTTATTACTTTCGTATTTTTCATAATTTTTCAGTATTTATACAACTTGAAGGATTTTCTGATATAATAGATTTCTATTTGGCTTTTTGGAAATCGATGCTTTAGGAAACAAAATTCCGAAAAATTTACATATTTTATAGTTTTGCAGCTTTTTTTTGATATTTTTAGAGATTTAGAATCTTGGGAATTGCAGAATTATGATACTAGAATTTACTTCGAAGTTCTAAGGATTTTTCGAAAATATTGTGATTCTGAAGAATTGAAGAAAATGTCAAGCCACTTTGAAAATTGGCTAAATTTGAACAAAAATTGATGTATAACGTTTATTTATGACTTTATTATTAAAAAAACTCAAAATATAATGAAAAATACAGAAAAAAATGAATGCTGTTTTTTTTTCGAAGCTTTTGCATGTGAAAACGCTGCTAGTCATTTTTTTAAAAATATGTTTTGAAAAAAAATTACGTATTGCTCTAAGGTTTTTAGTTTATTTAAAGGTATGTTATAAAGTTCATGACTATTATTAAAATACGAAAATTTAACTATGCTACGGTAAAGAAAGTGAGTAACTATGATTTTTTATAATAGGTTTTTGAAAATTTTTGCATACTTTCCTTCCACTTGACTATATTACAGGAAAAACAGAAAAACATATAGTGAAAATATTTATTAAATACCTATAAATTACACTGTAAATAGCTAGAATATTAGAAATATCGACGAATTGATTTTCCAGTAAACTTTTTTGCTAATTTTCAATATTTTTTTTCTTAGTATTTATACAAGTTAAAGAATTCCCTGGTATCTCTATAGATTTTTATACACATTCTTAGAATAAAATATTATGCTCTAGGATTTCAAATTTTTTAAACTTTTAACAAAATTATATCGACAACTTAGTTTTTGAGTATTAATATTCTATTTTTAATTTAATTGAATTCAAATTCAACAATTATTAATATTGAAATTTAATAAAAATATAAATTCAAATTCAATTAAAGTTTAATATAAATTCAATTAAAATTAAATTAAAATAAAATTTAATTTTAATAAAATATAATTAAAATGTAATTAAGCTTAATTATTATCTAAATTTAATAAAAATTGAAATTTAATAAAAATAATAGAAAAAATAAAAATTTTAGTATTTCTCGCATTTTTCATATTTTTCGCGTAGATCTTACTTTTTTCCTATTATAATCACTCGGTTGAAATACTTTTTCTAATTTCCATTTTTAACGTTATCCTAATATAATATTTAATGTGACGCGCCATGAAGAAAGGGAACTAAGAGGCATCTGACATAAGGGCTATTATCTGCTTATTTTCAATAAGAGAATGACTCTAACATAAAATGCCTCTTAGGTCCCTTTCTTCGTGGCGTGTCACTTATGATTAAACTTTTATCTAAGAAAAAATTCTTCTGAAGCTTGAATTATTGTTATTTTTGAGTTGGTAAATAAATAATTTTGAATTTTTTCAACTTTGAGAATTTACATAACCCATTAGTTTTTTTCTCTTAATTGCAGTAGGTACATTTTATATTATTTTCAATGATTTTATTAAAAATAAATTTCTAGTACCGAACAGGGTTATTGTTTATCCTTGGGAAATTTTTCTGCAGCCATCCGACCTTCGCAGGAAAATCAACAAAAAACGAGAAGATAAAATTATCAAATGCGAAGCTAAATTTGTCGGGGAAAAAATCCATTATCTGAGTCCCAGGGATTCCCTCGAGAGTACTTTCGTTATCGCCTTTTGACGCGTTGCAAAAAACCAGAAATTGAACCATGTGTAATTTTTTTTTATTTTGCGTATTAGTGAAATGATCTTTTATTATTTTAAACAACGAAAGGGACTTTAAAAATCAAGTTAAGAAGAGTGTGGAATTGAAAAGTGAATTTTATGTTATAATTAAATTGTTTGAGAATATTAAGCGGTTTGATACCAAGCTATTTTTTATTAGTTTTTTATTTATTATTATTATTATTGTTATTATTTTATTTTATATTATTATTATTATATATTATATTATTTTCATTTTATTACTATACTTATTATTATTGTTATAAATTGTATAAATTTTCACTTCGTAAATCTCAATATTTTCCGTCTATGTATGCCGAATTCTGAAATTTCTGGTACAAAAATTTAACTCAAGTAATAACTTCGTCAATCACAGTTATTTGAGGTAAAAAATGTATACCGTTCGCCAGAAAAAGTCAAGGTACGACGTTTTTTACGACGAAAGAAACGGTCTTTTTCTTGATGTCCCGATGCCGTGTCTCGGCTCGGGTCACGCTACGAAATAATATACGCTAATACAAGATTTCCTCGTCCCTTTTTCGACTATGCATTGATTTATGCCATCAACTATACCGCTTTCATGCCAAATAAATGTGTCTCCGCGTGCATTCCCCAAGCCAGATAAATTGGCGATAAAACAATTCGGGCGTTGCACGAAATGTCGTCCAATAATAGTCGTGGCAATAGTCTTCGATGGTAAAAAAATCATGATGAAAATCGTGTCTTGAAAATATCAAGAAAACGATTGATTTTAAGAAATGGAAACGATAAATTTATTTACTTCTTTTTTTCCCTTTTTTAATTTTTATTTCTATCATCATTAGATCGATTCAAAGAAACTTTTTTCATGAGATTTATAAAATCCAGTGAATCAGGTAATTCGGTCAAATGACTTTGGCGGGTTTTCAGTCCAAGTCGGAGACAACAATCTTTTACTTGAAGTTTTAGCACACTCTTGTGTCATGGTCGCGCCAACCAATGTTGATTACCGTTTATCGGAATCACCCAATCGCGTTCGCGCTTTCAAACGGTCCGCCATTCGTGCCCGAATCATCTACGCTGATTGGAGATTGTTCCAATCTCTGTTGAGGCCAAGATTCCGATAGAGGCGCTAATACTCGCACACAGCAGCGAGCGCGCAAAAATCAAACCAATTTAAACTGACTGCACATCAGCTGTTATTGTATATAAATATAGAGATTTTGTTTTGCTGATGTTCTGAGTACAATTTGCCTGAATGTTTTCATCTTGTATATTTTTGAGTAGTACTCAAAGTTCCACCATTGTCGTTCAAAAACTGTAAAAAGTGATACTGTCAAAGTCATTCGACGACGGTAAATGTGTCTTACACGGGATTCTGCCAAAAAAGGCTTTTTTGAAAAATTTATTTATTTACTGAATTTATTAAAATCAAATTCAAGAGAAACTATGAAATATTTTTATGTTGACGTAATTTTTAAGTCTTCATGGCAATATATAGACGTCAGAAAATTAATTAAGATGATGGGGGATTCGGGGGGAGGGGGTTGAAGGGCACTCGTGAGAGCGGACAAGTGAACGCAACAGGATCACTAAGAATGGGCATCGATTAAACAAACTACCCTCCCTTCCACCTTCCCACCCGCCAATTTTATCATGGCCGTTCGCGAACCATTAAACGACCGCGAAATTCTACTGTCCAATCATGTTTTGCGTTCGTGGTACAATTAGCAGTAATTTGAATTGTCCTCGAAGTTTTCGTATCACGGGATCATTTTTACCTGGTTTTACCTTGGCGAAACGAATTCCGGTATACGAAATGGATATAAATAATTTCTATAATATATAGGTATTTAAATAATTAACACAAAGATTTTCAAATTGAACTGAAATTTCACTGAATCAGTGAACACCATCTCAGTTAAATAGGACAAGAACTTCATTGATTTATCAGTGGTAAAGGCGTTCCTGAAAAATCAGTGAAACTCGTCCGATTTCGATTTAGAGAGTGCGGCTCGTAATCCATTCGGGAAGCGTAATAGCTCCGCCAGAAAATAAAAACGTGGAAAGAATGAAGGCAAGGAATATTAGCGGGAAAAGCCCACTCGTGGATATTATTATACACTTGTGAAGTAACAAAGAAATGTGCAATTTCCGAGTGCATCGTCGCATGTCACTCGGTTTTCTCGTGCCATGCTCCTCTTTCCTTGGTCATGAAGAGAAAAAAAGAAAGAAAAACAAAACATTGTCTCTGAGAGAGCATCGGAAGCTTGTCCAAATGGAATAATAACAGAGAGCGCGAGTACGTATGTGTCACCGATCCCGTTACCACGGTTTCGATCGAATCGACTGTCAATTCTCCGCTCGCCAATGCATGTCATTTCAGTTTTACCACGCGGTCAATTCTTTGTAAACACGTGGAAATAACGGAAGTCATTATGCGGGGAACAGGGAACAAATTTTTAAGAGGAATTTTGTAGGAGTTGCTAAAAGACATTGTATAAATTCCTAATACTTTTTTGTTTTGAATATATTTAGGTATTTATACAGTTTGAAGAATTTTCTGACATGTGAATGAATTTTTGTATAGATTTCGAGAATTTTATGCTCTAGGAATCAAAGCTTCATAAATTTTTGAAGTGAACAAATTTAAGTTCTCAAGTAATAAAATACTTCTAGTACTTCTAACATTTTTTTAAGTATTCAAGAAATTTGAATACTAGAGTCACATTGGAGTGTCTTCGAATTTCAAATAAGATACTTCAAGAAGTGTTTTGGAAATTTAAAATATCTTGAAAATTTTTAAAAAACACTTTTGAAAGTGTATTAGAGTTCCTGAAAAGATACTTTTCAAGAACTCAAAGTTCAAAATAAGACTTCAAGGATTGCCTTCAAATTTTTTATAAATCACATCAAGTAGTATCTTAGACGTTTGAAAGTGTCTTCGAATTTTAATAAAACACCTCGAATAGTGTCTTGGACATTTAAAAAAGTTTTTAAATTCCGAATAAGACACATTGGAGTGTCTAATCATTTTAAATAAGAAACTTTACGAACTATCTCAGAGATTCGAGAGTCTCTTAAAATTCTGAATGAGACGCGTCTGAGTATCTTAGATTTTCGAGTAAGACATGTTTTAAAGTGTCATAGAAATGTCTGAATATCTTTGGATTTTCAAAGATACTTTGAAAAGTGTCTTACAATTCCAGAAAAGATACTTCAGAAGATCATTGAATTTTAATAAGACAAGTATGCCAGACGTTTGAAAGTATCTTAGCATTCTGAGTAAGACATATTGGAGTGTCTTTGAATTTTCAATAAGATACTTCTAGAAGTTTCTTGGAAATTCAAAATGTCTTGAAAATGTTTGAAAAACACTTTAAAAAGTGTCTTAGACACTTGAAAGTGTATTTTAGAGTCCTAGAAAAGATACTTTTCAAGAACTTAAAGTTCAAAATCAGACTTCAAGTACTATCTTTAAATTATTTACAAATCACTTCAAGTAGTGTCATAGACGTTTAAAAGTGTCTTCAAATTTAATAAAACACCTCGAATAGGGTCTTGGATATTGAAAAGTGTTTTGGAATTCCGAATAAGACACATTAGAGTGTCTATTAGTTTCAAATAAGAGACTTTACAAAGTATCTCAGAGATTCGAGAGTGTCTTGAAATTCCGAATGAGACGCTTCTGAGTGTCTTAGAACTTCGAGTAAAACATTTTGTAAAGTGTCTTAGAAATGTCTGAATATCTTTAGATTTTCAAAGATACTTTGAAAAATGTCTTACAATTCCAGAATAGATACTTCAGAAGGTCTTTGAATTTTAATAAGACACTTCAAGAAGTGTCTACAAATTTGTAATAAATCACTTTAAGAATTAGTGTGTCAGACGTTTGAAAGTGTCTTGGAAATTTCTTAAAACACCTTAAAAAGTGTTTCGAACATTAAAAAGTGTCTCAAAATTCCGAATAAAACACATTGAAGTGTCTTATAATTACAAATAAGATACGTCAAGAAGTGACTTGGAAATTCAAAATATTTTGAAAATCTTAAAAAAACACTTAATGACACTTTCAAGTGTCTAAGACACTTTTTAGAGTTCCAGAAAAGATGCTTTTCAAGGACTCTAAATTCAGAAGAAGGCTTCAAGGATTGTCTTCAAATTTTTTATAAATCACTTCAAGTAGTACCTTAGATGTTTAAAAGAGTCTTCGAATATTAATAAAACACCTCAAATAGTGTCTTGGACATTTAAAAGTGTTTTGAAATTCCGAATAAGACACATTGGAGTGTCTTATAATTTCAAATAAGAGACTTTACAAAGTATCTCAGAGATTCGCGAGTGTCTTATAATTCCGAATGAGACGCTTCTGAGTGTCTTAGATTTTCGAGTAAGACATTTTGTAAAGTGTCTTAGAAATGTCTGAATATCTTTGGATTTTCAAAAACACTTTGAAAAATGTCTTACAATTCCAGAAAAGATACTTCAGAAGATCTTTGAATTTTGATAAGATTCTTTATGAAGTGTCTACAAATTTGTTATAAATCATTTTAAGAATTAGTGTGTCAGACGTTTGAAAGTGTCTTAGAATTTTCTTAAACACCTTCAAAAGTGTTTTCAACATTAAAAATTGTCTTATAATTTTGTATAAAAAACATACAAGTGTTTTAGAATTTGCAATGAGACACTTCAAGAGTTGTGTTGACATTCGATAGTGTCTTAGAATCCTAGATAAGACACTTTGAAGTGTCTTAGTCTTTCGAACAAGACACTTTCGAGTCTTAGAATTTCAAATAAGGCATTTCTGAATATCTTGGAACTTTGAAAAAGACAGTTTAAGAAGTGTCTTATACACTTGAAAATTTCTGAGAATTCCGGAAAAGATACTTTTAAAGGTCCTTAAATTTCAAAAGAGACACTTCGAGGATTGTCTTAAATTGTCGCATTTATCACTCAAAGAACTGATTTAGATGTTTGAAAGTGTCTTAAAATTTTCATAAAACACCTTAAAAAGTGTTTTGCATATTGAAAAGTGTCTTCGAATTCCGAATAAAGCACATTGAAATTTCTTGAAATTTCAAATATGACACTTCAAGAAGTATCTTGGACATTCGAAGTCAGAAGTAGTGATTCTAATTTTTTTCCTTCGGAGAACGATAAAATCGGCGACCCAGGTGAAAATTTTCATCTTATTTTATTAATCTATTTTCTTAACGAAACACATCTATCAATCATATATATTTTTTAGTAAAAAGTACTAGATATTTCTCTCAGTGCACTCACTCGAAACCGACGAAATAATTTACAATTTACATACAAGTTAACGATGACGAATATGAGGTAACATGGGGGAAAATTGGAAACAAAAAGAAGGGTCGTCGGGGCGGCTCCAGCTCGATCAACCCTTCGCTGGCGCCGCCTCCAAGTCTCGGTTCCGAGGGTGGAAGAATTTGCGAGCTTCTGCGCAACCACCAGAGGCTCGGTTTCCCGGTCACGGGGATGAGCCTTTAGACCAAGAAGTAGGAGAACGCGAAATCGACCCCACCAGTGGTCTATTACGATCAACCTTTATTTCTCTCTCTCTTTCTTTCCCGCTGTTCCAAACGTCGAGCGTGAAACAATCGAACGCCAGTTCCGCGAAAATCCCCAATCGTTCAAGTTTATTATTTATCGCGTCACGAAAAATAGTGATAGTTGTTTGTCCGTTTTTTTTATCTGACAATGACTGTTTTTGGGAGGACAAATCGTGCAAGTGATTAATGGCGACGGCTGAAATCCGACCGGGTTCGGGAATTTTTTAGTGAATATTGGGAGTCTTTAGGATTTTGGCAGGATGTAGTAGTTTTTGGATTTTCGGGATATACGGGTTTCGATATGATGGAATTTTCGTGGGCGATTCAGCACGCTGTGGATCCGGGGCAGAGAAGTCATGATTATCCAGAAGCTAGGAGACTTCTTGCCACAGGTATTTTGGTCATTTTCATTTTTTTTTTAGGAATCTGCGTTTTTTTGGAGAAAGGGATTTGAAATTAGAAATTGGTATTTTTTGGCGGAGTAACCAGGGACGTAGGCAGAAAAAATGTTCAGGAGGGGTTTTTTGAAAAAATTTGTCTTGAAGTTATTTCATTAAAAATCTATTAAAATATCAAAAATGTTTAGGGCACTTTGATTTTTAGAGCCTCGATAATTCATAATATCAGAAAATCTTTTAAGTCGAATGAATAATGAGAAAATGTGAAAAGATGAGATTTTTAGGGCGAGGCGAAGTCGAGTCGTAAAATCGTCTGAGCCTAAATAAGCGAATGTTAAGTGTGAACATAACATTTAATGTTGAAGGTTCTAAAATCATGATTTGGTGATACGTGCAGGCGTAAAAAACACGATTTTAGTGACTGAAATGTGAAAATACTAAGAGTATCAAAAAAAGACAAAATTAGAATCTTAATGATTCAAAATCACAAGAACCGAGTTTCATTATATTGAATATATGAAAAATGTTCGACCCTGCACTGAGAAAAAAACCTAGTAATTTTTACTATAAATATTGGAAAAATTACTATATTCTAGGAAAATCTACAATATAATTTGAATTTTTCATATATTATAGTACATTTAGGCATAAATATATTTATTTTTTCCATGCAGTATAGTAAAACGTCAAATATCGCAATCATAAGTTGATATACAGAAAAAATCAAAAATATATTGTATTAGTTACTATATAAGAGTCGATTTATTCTACATATCTAATATTGACGATGTAATCAAAATTTCAAGTGACATAAAAATTCCAATCGTCGCCTGGAGAATAATTGCTGAATAAATACAAGTTGATAGTGATTCAGAGATTTTTTTCGAAATATTTGTGTAATTAACAATTTGACAGAAATGAAATGTAAGAATCTTGTAGATCTTAATTTTTTTCAATGAAATAACTTTGTTATAAAATAAGGATTAGGATTTTAAAAAATCTACTGATTTTTTGGGGTAAGTACTACCGAAAAATTGAGAAATCACAAGAATTTGGCACGCTCTAAACTTTCAAAATAAAATAAATTTAATTAATTAATAAAAAAAAAATAAAATTGAAAAATCTTGTTACCGAAACCAGATCTTCAAAGATAAAAAACCATGAAATCCCAAATGAAACATATTTTTGGCGCATTTCAGGAATTACTGGAATTTCCGTATTTTACTTTATTTATACAATTTTGTAGTAGTTTTAGGAATTTTGATATATTTCTCGTATTTTTATGATTAACTTTACAGATTTTTTGAATTGGATCTTAAAATATTTAAATTTAGAAAAAATTTTGAGTTTGCTGTGTTTTTATGGATTTCTAATTTATTTGTTGATTTCTATATTGATATAAAATATATAGTTCGATGCTCTAGAATTCTGAATTCAATAGATTTCCAGTATTTTTAAAGATGCCTGAGAAAATAAAATCCACGCAGATTTTGAGTATCTTTTATATATGTTTTAAATAAATTAATAGCAATATAATAATAGTATATAATATAATAAAAAGTAAATAATGTGATATTTGGGTAATTTTTAATAATTATATTATTATGACAAATAAAATAATCAATTAATTCGTAATAATCATAAATTTAGATAAATTTTTTATGTTTTGATAACTTTTGAACTGTTAATAAGATTTTGTAGCATTTTGTAATATTTGTATAGATTTCTAGTATTTCTATAGTTTGTTATATACGTTTTTTTAGAACTCAATGGTTCAAAACTTTATATTTCAAGTTTTTTAGATCGTACGTAATTGTTCAGATTTTTCAGAAAACAGTTCCTTCATAGAATTCTCAAGTATTTCTTCAATTTATTCATGATTCGAAACATTTTTTAGTATTTTCATGAATTTCTGTCTGAACATCGAAGCTCCAGAGTTCAAAGTTTCTTAGATTTTCGACATATCCGTAAATTTTCGTTTTTTTTTTTTATTAATCAGGGTAAAAACAAGTAAAAAATTTTTTTTCTACGTTATCCTATTTTATTATAATATATTATTTTTGAATCAGTGATGAAATTTAGAATTCTGAATTCTATTCAAATTTAAGAACAAACAGAAAACCATTTGTTACGTCTTCTAGATTCCTGTAAGCACATTTTTTATCATTTTATTTACATTTTTTGAATTCTTATTTTTATGAATCACCGAGTCTAAACACTATTTTGATATTTTTTTTGTTTTCATCGATTTTTATGTTCATTATTTCTATTTTTTCCATTTTTCCGTTAAATAATTATTAATTTTACTCTAATTTCACGAAGGGTTTTGAACCCCTAAAACTCCCTTCTGCCTACGCACCTGGATGTAGCTGTTATAGATAATTTTAGAAGAGACTGTTAACACACAATATTTCATAAATGAATTTTGAATTCTGTGATGTCCCGGGATAACCGAATAAGTCCACTTTACTATAAGGCTCAAAATGTATTCAGAATATTATGTAAAATGAGCCTTATGGCAAAAAATGACTTATTCGGTTATGCCAGGACACCACAGAATTGAATTCATGAAATTTGAATGAATGAATTTTGAATGAATGAATGAATGAATTCTCAATAATTAAAAAATCGTTCGATTCAGAGTCTTGTAAAATTTCGGGATTTTGTTAAAAAATCTTGTGCCTGATTCTTTTTTCTGTAAACTACACAATTTGGATTATTTGTGATAAAATTTTCCTTTTCGTTTTTACGTAGTAATTAATTTTAATTGCTGAAAATCCACCCTCCAACTGCGCGCATCGAGAAACACGAGAAAGGAAATTTAACGACCGCGAATAAACCGACTTCAATTTCACACTTTTCTCAGAAAAATGTCGTTAAAACAATAATGGGGGTGAGGGGGCGGGGGTGTTCGTATGGAAAGAGTGGGGTGGAGAACTCGATTAGCCTTTTTGCAATTCCGGTTGTTCTGCGAAAGTAAACGAGCGCCTTTACCATATTTTACGATGGGCAAATTGTCCTAGCGTTTAAACAGCTTTACATTCCCGTTTCACTGAAAAATTGGTTTTACAGTACGATGAAGAAAATTGAAAACGTTCCGGTTAGAAAAAAGAAGGGAAACGGTGGGAGTAATATGGCTATGAAATTTTGAAATTGAGAAATGTTTTTATAACGTATATTTGAATGGATTTCGTGTACCATAAACTTGTGCACAATAAATGTGTGCACCATAAACTTATGCACAATAAGAGTTTGCACAATAAAATGTGCACAATAAATGTGCACAATAAATGTGTGCACAATAAAATGTACACCATAAATTTGTGCACAGTAAATGTGTGCACAATAAATGTGTACACAATAAATGTGTACACAATAAAATATGCACCATAAATTTGTGCACAAAAAAATGTGCACAATAAATGTGTGCATCATAAATGTGTACATAATAAAATGTGCACAATAAAATGTGCACAATAAAATGTGCACCATAAACTTGTGCACAATAAAATGTGCACCGTAAATTTGTGCACAATAAAATGTGCGCCATAAATTTGTGCACAGTAAATGTGTGCACAATAAATGTGTACACCATAAAATGTGCACCATAAATTTGTGCACAAAAAAATGTGCACAATAAATGTGTGCACCATAAATTTGTGCACAGTAAATGTGTGCACAATAAATGTGTATATAATAAAATGTGCACCATAAACTTGTGCACAA
>JAPYZL010041855.1:0-20198 GCA_030522825.1 Platygaster orseoliae
AATTGATGAATAATAGTTACCCCACCTCTAGTGGCCGTCATTCCCCCACTGACCTTATTTTGCGCAAGCATGCACTACACATAAACTATGCAAGACACAAGAAAAATTTTACTTGATATAGAAAGCTAATATCAATAGCAACATTTTAACATATCTACCTCGATTGTGTAGTTGAAAGTGTTAAAAAAATAATTGATATTTTGAACACCTTATAAAACTTTCGAATATTTACGTATCGGCACTGGTCTGGAGCTACAAGTTATAATACATCCACACACTTCAGCATCTACTTAAAAACGAACTTATGGAATAAGCTTTCTGTCACAATAAACGGTTTAGACCTACGTCAATTTTAAGTACCGAAAATGGTGATGGCCGTCATTACCCTATAGCCGTCATTACCCCACTTTCCATTACCCTATAGCCGTCATTACCCCACTTTCCCCTAATTATACATGATTTTTGTAGACGGGGAATTTTCAAAATTTTTTTACATTTTAATGGTTAGAAATTTTTTTAATTTTTGTACGCTTTTCATACAAATTTCCAATAAAAAAAGTTTTTTGTCTTGAACAATAGAAAACATAGATTTAGTTGGAAATTATGCTTAAAAAAATGAGTATCTTTAAAAGTTTGAGCAAGAAAGTGTTGTTGATTACAAAAAATTTACTGAACTACGTATTGGTACTTCTCTAGTATTCGAAAATCATAGAATATTCATCGAATAAGTTGGAAGCTGCCAAAAAATTCCGGAAAACTTTTTTATTTCAATACTAGAAAGTAGATGCAAATGCCCAAAAAATTGTCTGACTTTTTATTGATAACCCTCAAGTAAAAACATACATTTTTTGTAACTTGAAAATTCGTCTAATAAATGAATGTTGTTATAAACTGCTAAAACTTTTTGGAAACTTCATTTCAACTATAAGTTGATCACTCGACTATAATATGATATTTTTCGTGAAAATATTTTTTATAGCAAGTCGCGAAAACATTGCTTAAAAATGTTGAAAATATGCGAAATTAAGGTACTGCTATAAACTACGTTTAATCTTCCAGACTGTCAAACTGCTTGAAAAAATCATTAAAACTGTCATAGTTTTTATACTGTCAAAACTGTTAGAACTTGCTTATACTGTTCAAAAATGTTCAGACTGATCTAAATAGTTAATACGGCGAAATACTCATAAATTCTAGGATTTGTTCAAGTTAAGGGGGGAATACCAATTAGAAGTAGGAAACGGTTACTTAATTTCGGGCGTGGATAGGAAAAAAACTATGGATGATAGAAAAAACAAATTTCGAACATAGGTTGAATGTTATATTTCTAATAAAACAAAAAAAACTTTACTGCAAAATCTGCATCTGACTCGTTGTCAGAAGCGTGCAAAAAAGAGTCTGCAAAGATAATACTATTCTCTAGTCCTTGACATTTTCAGTTTTTTCAAAAAAATTTTTTTTTTCTTCTGAAATCGAAAAAAATCGATTTTTATCATTTTTTTTCGAATTTTCTAATTTTTTCTGCAAAACAGCATTGTTTTTGCTGAAAAGTTGATTGTCAAGGACTAGAGAATAGTATTCTCTATAATTAGCAAAAAAAATTATGAAAATTGGTTCAGCCATTTTTTTGCAATCTGTCCCACCGTGAATTTGTAGACTATTTTTTGCACGCTTCTGACAACGAGCCAAATGCAGATTTTGCAGTAAAGTTTTTTCTGTATTATCAGAAACATAACATATAACCTACGTAAGAAATTTGATTTCTATATCATTTATAGTTATTTTTCTATCCACGCTCGAAATTAACTAACTGTTTCCTACTTCTCATTGGTATTCCCCCCCTTAATATGACTGAAAATATTTCCGCGATTTCGCCAATATTCTAACTTACCTCCAAAACGTAATAAGTCCACCAATTTTTCTAAATCACATCTTTTTAAAAACTTTTTTCCTTTTTTTGCAATCATCAAGTAAATAAAACATTCTTTAAAAAGAAAAATCAAAAGTTCTTCTAACAATGTATTTTTCAAGATCAACTTTAACTTTTCAAAAACCACAAAAAACATCTTCAGAAAAGAATATCTGTATTCTAAAAACTAAAAACTGTCGATTCTAGAAATAATTACTTTCACGAGATATTATTCTATGCAAGCAACAATATTGAGTTGAAATCCTAATGTACCGAACGCTCGCATTGAAGGAAAGCACATTTCGTTGAGATGCAAATGATATATTTCCATCCTGGAACATAATTTAGACTTATAACACGCATATATATACTTGGATTATTAGGGGATAAACTCATGCATGTTTCATCAGTCAATCGGTACGAATGAGTTACTCGCTATTGTTGCAGCTTCGATGGGCGGCTTCATCCAAACTAAATTCGGAGACGTCTGATGCTAATTCCGTCAAGACCGTGCGTAATGACGATACGGAAAGCTGAAGTTACGAACGCACATAATTTCAAATTGTGTTCCGGAATGCCTCATTTGCAAAATACGATAATGAGCTATGCCAAATTATATTTCGCGTCTTCTGTAATTGAAAACATACTCCGTAACGTGCTTTGGTAAGAAACAATTATAATGCAAAGCTGTTAATTAATAAGCAATCAAGAGCTATATTGAAGACTAATATTTACAAGGTCATGATGAAATGTAAATTTGGATTGCTTCATAGAAAAATTTAGAAATAAGAAATAAATTTATTAGTTAGGATTATTCTACAAAAACTGTCTTTTGAATTGGAATCATACTAGGTTTCTCTGCAATTTATTTTTATATTGTGCATTATTGTTTCAATATCTGTTTTCTATCAAATTTGTTCTAAGGGAATCATTAGTTCCTTTTTTGGTACTGAAGTGAATGCCTAGTCAAATTCACAATATAATTTTTGCATTTTGAAAAATATATCATTTCTGAATTGACTCGCCACACGTGCCAAACGTCTCCTTAGACTCGAGCCTCTTTTTGTTGTACTTCTCCGAATGTTCTTTTCACGGGATAAGGTTCCATTCTG
Organism: Platygaster orseoliae; assembly: GCA_030522825.1. Classification (NCBI taxonomy): domain Eukaryota; kingdom Metazoa; phylum Arthropoda; class Insecta; order Hymenoptera; family Platygastridae; genus Platygaster; species Platygaster orseoliae. Next base: position 3,022 of record JAPYZL010041855.1, read on the forward strand.
TTTCTCCTACGACTCATCGTCATCTTGCTATTTGCAGCTTTGACTTCTGACCTCTTTCATCTGGAGCTTTGGTATTCATGCGAATGAAGGGTAAAGGAAAGAAAAGAGGGGTAGTTATACTTATGAAAGGTGATATGCCATCTGCCATAGAAACTATTCTTTCGAAACACTAAGTACCGAATGGACATTGGGAAATAAAATCGAAATCGATTGCAGTTTGACGAGATTGAATCACTTTTTTACTTTACTTTTCAAAGTATCTTCAAGGTTTTTGTGGTCAAGGTAGTTGTAAGCATAATTGAGGTATTTTGCAGATGTTGTGTTCATTTAGAATTTTTCTAGTCTGCATTTATCGTTAATTTTGAAACTTGACATTGAAAATACTGAAAAAATAAGACAGAAATGATAAAAAAATTAACAATAATCAACTTATGTCTTACATGTTGAGCTTTAAGATAGAAAAAAATTACGGAAGTCTTTCGCTCAAAATTCGGCATTTGAAATTCAAAATATAGAAATTGATGAACTTTGAAGTTTGTAAATTTTGAATTGTAAGGATACAAAGGATTCATGAAAAACTGAAAATTGATCACAAACAAATAAAAAATTTTCACATTGATATGGAGAAGCGACTTAACTATTATTTTTCATACCAGCAAGTATAAAAAAGGTATTCCAGAAATATCGATGTTAAGTAATTTAACACTGCAGGCCTTTAAATTGATTAATTTGTGAGTACCTTTTGCGATTTTTTACAACATTTTTATTTCCCAGCTTTTTAATACTCTGAAAAATGAAGAATTCATAATATAACAAAATTTTCTGAATTCGCTTTTACAATTTTTATTCATAAACACTTTGATAACTCTGATTGTTAAACAAAAACAAATAAAAAAAGTACGGAATTTGCAAGAAAATTTTTTTTATTTATAACTTTATTCTATTTGAAACAAACTTAATGCTTAGCAGATTCAAAGTTGGAATTTGAATAAATTCCAAAACTTGCGAAAAAAATAAAATAAATAAATAAATAAAAATTGAAAAATTAAATGTCTAGGAACTATGCAGAAATGCTTAAATTTATTGAAGACCTTACAATTTTTGATGCAATATATACTATGTCAAATGAAATTTGAAATTCAATCTTATGAAAAAATATTTTTAACGAGTAAGTAAAATTTTTTTTTTAATTTATAAAATATGAAATGTAAGGGTAGCAATTATTTTCGTAATTTTAGAATTTATTCCATTGCATACTTGCAAATAAATGAAAATGATTTTAAACGTTTTTCATAAGGTTTGACTTAATTTTTGATATTATTAACATGTTCCAGAGAACAACAGTAAATTTTTGCATTAGAAACATGAGAAGAATTACACGTATTTTTCATTTAAAACTACATAAACTGAGTGACACGTGGTAATCACATCCGGATTCAGTCAAACTATTTAAAAAAAATTTTTTTTTTCATTTCATTCAATTGATTCCTAAGTCAGAATCAGAAATCAACTCCGACATCATAAAAATGCTTGCCACCGTTATATACATACATAAAAATTGTTTTTAGGTCCGTCTAGAAAGTTCAAATGATGAAAGATCCATTCTTCGAGGACGGTCATAATCTCTTCGACCGTAGTATAATTTTTCGAATGTACGCTAAGCCGATTTGGTAGATTCAAAGGGAAATCAACCTCCTGGCGTTTCGTCACCAACAAAAATGTAATTTTATAGGACGAAATCCAGGGTCTAAAGAGGATGATCATTTTTGTTTGATGAGTGATGACTGCACGGGGACCGGCTAAAGCTTGTGATTAGAGATTGTATGCGAAATTAACGCAACGTTCATGAAAAGAGGAACTGTTTTTTTTTTCGTGAGTAGTTTGTGACGTATTCCTTTTTTTAATGGATTCATTATATCCAGAACACTGGAATAATTATAAATCTTAAGAAATCGGTTCGAGGACAACCCGAAAGAAAAATAGAGCCTAAGTCTTTAATTTAGTCTCTTAGTGAGTGATCATTTGATGCACCTAATCAAAGCTCTGTTATGATTGGTTCTCGCAACAGCATCGAACGCAGCGATTTTCCTTTTATTAATTTTTACTTTGGAATTTAAAACCGAAAGAGAATCAGAGATACGTGAAAATGGTCATCACGTCCCAGAAACAATGATCGTGAATTGACGACGCGCGATAATGATAAACAAGCGGAATCGACTTGAACGGAATAGCCAATCAGCGCTTTCCGAAAACAGCTGATTGAATCAGCTGTTACCTGTGACCAGCTAACCATGTCAGCTGATTCTGCTTGGCAAACCAGCTGGCCACGTAAATAATAACTTACAGCCAATCACAGCTCAACGGTTCACAGAATAACCATGTGCAACCGTGAACAGTGTGATTGGAATTTGGAACGGCAACTGCAATCGCAACCGGAAACCGAATCGTAGCCGACCGGTGACCGTCAGTCTGATACGGCCTTTACACATAATACTCCACGTGACCAGATCAGAAGCCTCACAGTTCTCAACACATTCTTCAACCAGTTCAACCTGCTTCAGCCAGACACAATAGAGTACATGCATAGAGATAGAGTGGAGACAGTACATTTTCGTTTGAGAAATATGGATTCTGTGAAAAGCTGCTATATAAGACTAACTGATTTAACTCACGCGAAAAAAAAAAGTAATAGAAATAAAGCCTCGGCTTTTCAGGAACGAATTGTTACAAAAAGTACAAAAAAAAAGATTGAGAGAAGTAACGGGTTGACTTTGAAAAAAACTATCAGCAAACGAAGTGAGAATTTGACTTCCGAGAAGAAAAACAAAAACCCAAGTAAGGTGTCGGTTGCTAAGAAAAATACTAATAAAACAAGTAAAGTCGTTACTACCGAGGAAAAAACCTGTAAGAAAAATGAGGATATGACTTTGAAAAAAACTTTCCCCGAACAAAGTGAGACTTTGACTTCCGTGAAAAAAGCAAGAAATCTGAATAAAGTATTAGCTGTTAAAAAAAAAACCAGTTACGAAAAGGATGCTTCGGCTTGTGAGAACAAAACTCGCAAAAACAGTACTGATACAACTGATGAACAGAAAATTATAAAAAAAAGAGTATATGCAGCTTCACCTACCAGCAACAAGCCTTTAGCAGGCGCAAAGCCCTCTCTGTCGAGTAAGAGTATACGTTTTGAAAAAGGAACCAGCAAGAAAAGTAAGTCTTTTATTTATTAACAAAAAAACTAGCAGCAAAGGCATACTAGAAGAAAAAGTAAGTAAACTGAATTTCAGTGTATGAATTATGTAGGCGCTCGTGAGTAGTATCAAAATAGGACCTTAGAAGTTTTTACGTTAGAACAAGTTATGCTGTTTAAGTTAGCAGTAAGTGAATGTCAAATAATCAGTCTCTGCCAGTTAATATTAAGATTTCTAATTTTATTTTTCCTCATCTTAACTTTTCAAACTTAAATTTGAGTATCTCTCGAGAAGCTACATAACTGTCTTTTTTCAAAATAAAATTTTCATTGAGAACGTTGTACAAGACGGATGGTCTTCATTACATTTTCCAGAAAATGTTTTTCTTTTAGATATTTTGAAGATAACGTTGATAAGAAGTGATGTTTCGGTTTTGGTAGGTGCGGAGAAGAAAATAGGGAAGAAAAATAAAATAAAAAGAAAAAAAAATTAATAACAAGCCACATATGAACATAATGAACAATTTTAAACGAAGAAAAAATTATAAACATACCGAACAAACTTTAAAAACAATAAGAACCAAACCAGATGCTGATTATGTTTCTTAAAGTTTCAAATTTATTGGAATACTGTATAAAAAAAAGTTTTACAAAAATAGTATACTATGCTACTCGTGCCTAGTGTCAATTAAAGCTATTCCGCAGTTTAAGTTGAGAATTTTCTGCAAGAAAAAACTAATAAAAAATTTTCTTTTTTTATAGCATCGAACCCCGAAGTGATCAACTGGCAATGCGTTAAGTGTAAAATGTATATTGAAAAATACTCGTCCCAATGGGTACCAGGCGAGAAAGGCGAAATGCGTCACAAATCATGCTTCAAGTGCGGTATGTATTTCAACATGAAATTATTTTAATAGTTATAACAAACAAAACGAATCGCAAGATTTCAGGTTTTTAATTTTCGAATGTTATTTCAGTATCTTGCAGGAAGTATCTGCTGAACAGCCTATACTTCGATCTCGACGCAAATCTTTTTTGCCATCCTTGTCTCATGAATCCTAATGTCAGAAAAACGAAAGATCAGTACGGTTTTTGAATAAACTTTTTTGAAGAGAACTGGCGTATTATTTGTTTGCAAAATGTAATAATTTCTTATTTACCCTACGTATAAGTATAACCTTGAGTGAAGATATTGTTTACAATGAAAATTTTTTATTTATTTTAAATAGGATGTGCTGAGTAGAGAATTTTTTTTATCTACAATTTGACAGTGTGAATGAAATTCTTGGTTCCTTGCAGCGATGTTAAGAAAATAAGACAACAATTATTGTGGAATAGAGCAAATAACATTTGTTTTTGAATACAGTGGTCGTTAAGATTTACGTATGACACGTTTTCTACACATTTTAACAGAAGCTCAGAGAAAACTCAAAATTTATCGAATTTTTCCGAAACCATTAGTATATAGTGCAAAAAATATTGAGAAGACGGTCAAAAGTATCATGAAATATATGAATATCTTCTAATTTCTAAAATCCATGTGAGAAAACAAGTGAAACTCATGCATATCGGAATTTTTCAAATTTTGTAATATAATTGACCTTGAATTTTCTAATATGGAAGACGAAACTAAATTTTGTTTCCAGGCATGACAATAATCTTGATCACTGATATTAAACTTGACCTTTTTGAATAACGTTTTCCACTGATTCTACTCATTTATGAAGTCTGTATACTCGGAAAGATAAAATTGAATTTTGAAATAGTGATTTATGCTGAATGATAATATACAAATATAAATATTTTTGTGATAAAATCAAGAGTTCTGTTTGTATTTCAAATAACGATTGGAGTCAATTCACGTACAATAGTACAATTATAAAAAAGCTGCTCTGAAACGAATACTGTGTTTGTAGGATTTTAAACCAAAAGCTGATCATTGACAATATTTTGTAAAAATTTGCATTAAAACTTTTAAAACAATGTTAAGATCAATTTTATTGAAATTTTTGGTGAAATTGCTTCATGCGATTCTATTGCAGCTAAAATATTTCCGTAAATTTTTTCGAAACAACCAGATATTTTGAATTTCGTAGAAGTAATACTTATTTATTCGAATACTTTCAATTAAGAGTATGTAAATTTAAAATTGATAGAATCGTAAACTAACAGTTTTCAGTTATAGTGAAGTTTTCTTAGAAAATTAACGAAAATTTTGAAGTATAATATAAATTCCGATTATACACCTTGAAACTGAATTTTACACATATAAATACATTGAAATTGTAAGTTTTATTGTTGTTATTTTCAAGTGTAATAAAATTCTAAACAATTTATCACATTTGATGAAATAATAAATTAAATTTTTTTTAACTTAATCGAATTTAGGAAGTAAGTATTTCGGAAATATCTAAGAAAATGTTCGATAGCAAAAAAAAATCCCAATTGAATATATTTACTTTCTACAGAGAAATAATCCAGGATATCCAAAAATACGAATCTGTTACTTAGAAAACCGATCAAACCAAAATTTGGAAAAAATTGCTTATCTGTTATTATAAAACATTTAGATATTCGATGCGAAAATTTTAAAACCAAAAATACCCTAACAAGTGCTTGAAAAATTAAATAGAATGGTTAAAAAAACCAAAGGTGCCCGAATTGTACTCCAATAGTAAAACATTAAAAAAAATCATCAAACTTTTAAATTATGCTTACGAAATTAATGAATAAATCTGTGAGTAGTTGGTCATATTACTTCTAGAAGTTTTGAGGAAAAAAACCTCAAAAAATTTATTGTATTATCGATTGATTTCTCGAAGCCAATAAAGAAAGAAGCACCAAATAGTAGAAAGCTAGAAGAATAAATGACATTCATCTATTTGGTGCTTCTTTCTTTATTGGCTCCGAGAAATCAATCGATAATACACTATAAATATTGACGGAGCGATCTACAAATTTGAAAAAATCTATTGTTACTTTAAATTATAGATCTCTTATAAAAAAAAAAAAAAAATAAAAAAAAAGATATCCTGTGATTCGTTTCAAGGTAGGAAATTCTGCAAATAACTATCTTAAAACTATTTTCAATTCTTGTTGATGATTAACTTTTTGATAATAAAAGACTTTTTTATTAATATGGCGCTAGAAGATGATGCTTCAATAAACATTTTCTTAGTCTTTTATTAGTCAAATCAGATGAAATAAATATTATTTTATTATCATACATTTTTCATAGTTCTACTTTATAATTCTCTTTTATACCATTCATAATATCATAGTACATATTGCCAAATCACGAATATCATAAATTTATGTTTTTAAGTACAAGTTTACAATCAATCTGTTTTACTTGAATTGCCTCTGATGTAAGAGCTAACAAATTAATAACAAAACTAATTAAACTGGTAATAATAAACTCATAAAAGTTCAAAAGCACAGGAAATGTAATTAAACATAGGTACGGATTCTCAGAAATTTGTTGTTCATGCTCTATTGTCCCTGATTTAATGATACTGAAATTTGATCACCTATTCGAAAGTCTTCGTGCCATTTACTTTTAACTGGAAAAAAAAACGGGCGAAATTCAAGAAGATCGAGTCAACGGAAAGTCGGAGAAAGAGTGAGCACGAGTGCCGGAAGTCGAGGCAGATAAAGCGTCCTGTTATACGACACAGGAAGTTTATCTAACGTGAACTGAAGGGAGATCTTTCGCGAGAAGTTCGGGGGAGGAAGAAACGCTGGGTTTTTCGTCGCGAGCCGCGCGTGAATAATCTGTTGCAGCAAAGTGCGACGCATTCCTCTGTCCATTTCGCGGGGTACTTTTTATCTCGCCTCTGCAAAACTCACTCGGCTACAATTTCTTTTCATGAAGAATCGAGCAATTGTTTATCTACCTTCTAATTGGCGTCTACATCAAATTTTTCTGTTTTCATCGTTTATATGAATTAGTTATTAAAATATCTAATAATTAATATCATGTTTAGTTATAATTCAAAAATCATAAAAAAACTCCGAATGACCAATTGAAAATCAGTTTTTTTGGATAATATCTTTAATCGTTTTTTAAATTTAATTTTACAACAATATGGAAGTTCAGATGAAAGCGCATATAACGTGCTTTGGCCAACAGGCCACGAAAAAACACACATGTTTTAAAAATGTTATACATGTTTACGTACATGTTTGTGATGTTCAGTTCTGATAATTTTCCTTGAATACATATTTGACGAAAAGATAAGTTCATCTAGTAATCAGCTACATTTTTCTTCATGTATTTACTGTTTATCAGACCTTATACATAACTAAGGAGTGAGATATCCGAAACCATCACTCTACTTGCAACCAATCAGACAATTCAATCCACGTCCGAACAATCGTCGGACCATTCCGACGATATCATCTAAACATCCGTGGTCCTTCAAGCCGGATACCGACTTTCGCCCCCGGAGCTGTTATTGTTCCTGCCGCTTTGCATAATTCGATTGATGCCCAACGGAAAGTTCTCGTCTCCCGTTGTTGTGCCCGGTATTTGCATAATTGGAGCAAGATCAATTATGTCCCAGAAACGTCCCGGAATCGTAATTTCAGTTAAAGACACGGTGGAAGCGGTAATCACGGGACCTTGGAGCGTATCTTTGTCTCGCGTTTCTTGGGTGTAATTGTCTCGGGTCCTCGAGAGGAACGATCGCGACTTCTCTGCAGACTGCAGAGTGCAGACGCTCCAGGACGAGGACCTCCCCGAGATCCAGACGATTGTTAGCGCTGCAGGAGATTGAACAAACGGATATAACCGGGACTGACACGGATACAATGAAACGCCCATCGGCGACCTTCGCCTTCGAGAGGACTTTTTTTTTCGTTTCATTGGCGAGATTCACGCCAATTGGTGCAATTAGTTCGTTTTACGCCAGAACCTCGTGTATTGGCATTCGGGTCAGGGTTGACTTCCTGATTGATTCTGGATATATATTGAATATATTCGAAAAATTTAGAGCTATGGAGGTAAGGACAGGTTTTTGATTTATGGTTTTTCTAAGGCTTTTGTTAAAAAGAGTTTTTAATGGTCTTGATTCTTTTAATAGTTGTGATATTGTGAATGATTTTGACAATTCGATTAGAGAAACAGGTTGGTTAAGTAAACAATATAATTCGGAATTTGAAAATGTAATTTTGAATTCCATTTCCAAAATTGGATAAATGATTAAATGAAGCCAGAAGCGTAGGTAAAAAAATTTGTCGAGAAATTTTGATTAAAAAATATGTTTTCCTCAGGACTTTATTATTTTTCATTTCACGATCTGGTTACTAAAGTGCAATTTTCAATTTTTTTAAATTTCGGGAATTTTCAAGTTGTACAGCTAATGGTGAGCAGAATTGCTTATTTTCTGTTTTGGTAATTTTTCATTTATGTGTTTCAATTATGAAATAAGATTTTTATGGTTCTCAAGTCACTGAAATGAAAATATTTCACTTTCATTTCTTAGACTTGTCGTATTTTTCATATTATTTCTTCGGTACAGATATAACTTGGAGAATCCTATGATTTTATGATGTATTTTTATAATTATGATTTATATAGATTTCAAGGTCTCAAGGTTATACACTATTTTTAGTATATTTATAGATATCTACAAATTTTATGTAATTGATCCTTTTATTTTTGAAATCTGATGCTCTAAGAAATAAAAGTCCAACAGTTTTTTGTATATTTACAGATTTTTGAGAAAATAATATACATATTTCGAGTATTTTAAAAACTTCCACAGTTTTTGTATGTTCAGTTTTTATTTATAAAATGTTGGTAGTATATTTTTGTATTTTCATAGATTTTCAGTATTTCTATGGATGGTTCTATAAATTTCTAAGATTCGATGCTAAAAAATTTATATTTTCAAAATTTTTACAAATTTCTAATATTCTCATGTATTAATCTACGTATTTTTGGATTCTGACGCTCTAAAAATGAGAAATCCGAAGTTTTCGTATTTTATAGATTATTGAAAAATGATGTAGGTATTTCAAGTATTTTATAGACTTAAATAATTTTCATATGTTCAATCATTCATAACATTCCGTAGTATATTTTCGTATTTTTATAGATATTCAGTTTTCTATGGATGGCTCTATGAATTTTAACAATAATTTGATGGTAAGAAATTGATAATTTCAGGGATATCAAGTAAATCAAAAGAATTTTCAAAAAACAATCACTTCAAGACAGAATTCCAATACTTAGAGTATTTGTCGTATTTTTTTACGGTATTTTTACGGTTTCCAATTTTTTTTTTGTATTTTTGAAGATTTCCATATAAATTTGTTCGGATTTTCAGTATTTTCGTTGATTTTGATTTTTTTTCTTATTCACTAAATAGGAACAATGTTTATGATGTTAATTTTTTTCGTCATCTTCACCAAATATTTACCATAAGTAATTTTTAAAACAAATTATTTTTCTGAAGCCAGCATTGTTGATATTTTTGAATTTTTTCTTAACTTCGAAAATTTACACTAAACTTTTTTATGTCCTCTATATTTCAGTTATTAAATTTTGAACAATTTTTACTTCTTCCAATGATTATTTATTATCATATTATATTATACCTTCAAATCTGTCAGAACCTTGGTCAGAACTATGGAAAAACAGTTAAAATCATCAAAGCTGACTCCATACATTCGTAAACCAATAAATCCTTATACCTTTGAAACATTTTATAATTTTTGAAATTGATGAAAAACTGGCAGAAATGTCAAAACTGTCGAAAACCGTGAAAACTGTTAGAGTTGCTATAAAATTGACAAATTTGTTGAAACTGTCAAGGAAATATGATTTTCAGTCAGAACTGATTCTGTATTAAGAAATTATACATAACAAGGATCATTAAAATTTTGTTCGATCTCGATTTCATAAAGTAAACAGTTATCTTATATTGCGACGCGTCTGATGATTTACTAACATAAGAATTCACGTCCAGGGTGGCCCGCGTTCTGCGAAATATACCTAACTCTTGCGATCACGATTCTGATAAAGTAATCGCGCGTTTTTCTGGGGAATCAATTCCTAAGTCATAGCAATCTTCTTCATTCAGAACTTTTTATGATTCGCTTGATGAATCCCAGATTTGATTTATGTTTGCTACGCTCGACTTCCGCGACTGCGGAAACTTGCGAGTTAACTTTCCCGGCATAATGAAGATGCATCGTCGCGGACGGCGCGAAGACGCGGTGAATTATCTGCGAAATCATTTAGGAAACCGGAAGTTTCTGGTTTCGCGACTCGTCCTTCGCGTCTGGCACTCGAGACAGCCGGCGAACGCGCCAAGATTCGACGACGCGGAAAAGTTGCCTGTTCCAGGGAGCACGTGGCAAATCATCTAACTCGAAATCGCTTCGTAAACGTTTTTGATCATCAAATAGTTGCACTTAGAATTATTGCAGTTTTTTTAGCATGTTGAAACTGTTAATTTTGATGATTCCAAGAACTCTACCTATAAAATGATAAAAAATATTTCAAAAATCCAGATGTAACTCTTCAACCGATGCAACTAATAAATATAATTTCTATTAAATGTTATGCAGGTGACAAATTTATTAGTTGCCAAATGAAGCTTGTAAGGCTAAAAATAACGAAATTTTTCCATATAAAAAGAATGAAATCATGATTCTTGAACGTAAATTTGGAAAATAAAACGAAACTTATTTTTTTTTAAGAATAAATTATTACTATGTTTGTTGCATTGTAAAAAGTGAAACGCAGAAATTCATTTTTTCGTAAATTGCTGCATTTGACAGTTAGAAATAAAAAACGAAACGAAAAAAAAGCTAATACTTAGAACTTTGCTGAAAAAAATTTGCAAGAAATTTTTCATGATTTTGAATGATGTAACAAAATTTTCTTTGAAAACATTATTGTTCGATCGTGAATCAAATTTAGTTCATGTACATAACCTTACATAAATTCTACTTTTTTCATTCGTGTGCAGCATTGCGTTGTAAACACTTATCTCATGACTGACTTTGAATGTATAATTATCCGTACAATTATAGAGTGTAGATTGTGAAGAGCGTTTTATTGATTCCAGTATCATCGTGTATGAATCCCATGACATGAATGAGTTTGATTGGCTCAAAATAATCGTGCTAATTATTCAGCAATGATGATGCAATTCATGTTAACTTGTTTTGATATATCGAGAATGTTTCATGTGTTCAGTTGAATTTGTTAAAGTATAATTGAGATACATTATAACAGAAGATAATTTTACATTTTATGCATAACACTCGCAAAAAAAATTATGCTACAAAAGAGAAATAATTTTATATCGTAAAAAATTTTCCAATTTTAAAATCTTTCATGAGCTTCTAGTCAGTTAATGGTTATTTTCATCACTCTAACCTCAAACCGGACATTTTGACGTGACTTCGAGGCTATTGTGATGAAAAATATTGTTCGCAATCGTGAGCTATCGTCAATTTCGGCTTCGCCTATTTTGACCCTCGCCTTCGGCTCGGACAAAAACGTACGGCTTCACCAAAATTGACTCTAGCTCCCGATTACGAAATAGTATTTTCATTACTCTAACCTCAAACCGGACATTTTGACGTGACTTTGAGGCTATTGTGATGAAAAATTGCGTTCGCAATCGTGAGCTATCGTCCATTTTGGCTAATCCTATTTTGTCCCTCGCCTTCGGCTCGGGCAAAAACGTACGGATTTGCCAAAATTGACTCTTGCTCCCGATTTCAAAAATAACTATTTATGCTACAAGTTGAAAAAGCTATGGATAGATTTAAAATTAGTAGTAGATTATTAAAAGTGAGAATTATTGATAATACATAGTTGACATCGATTTTCGGTTTCAAAATGCACAACTTGATAACTTGTTTCTAGAAAAACAATGAAAACTGCCTACTAACAGAATTACTTACATACAGAAATGTCATTTTTTATATCTTAAAAATAATTCAAAAGTTTTCAAAAACATTTTATGAGTATGTTCAAGGGTTGTACTCAGGCACGTAGGCAAGTTGGTTTTACGGTTTCAAACCTCTCCGAAAATTAGGGCCAATTAAAATTTTTTTATGCGAAAGTTAAAAAAATGAAAAAAGAAACTACGAAATCAATTCATATCAAACAATGATAAAATAATGCGTTGACCTTATAAAATAGTTATTTTCGTAATCGGGAGCTAGAGTCAATTTTGGCGAATCCGTACGTTTTTGCCCGAACTGAAGGCGAGGGACAAAATAGGATTAGCCAAAATTGACGATAGCTCACGATTGCGAACGTAATTTTTCATCACAATAGCCTCAAAGTCACATCCAAATGTCCGGTTTGAGGTTAGAGTGATGAAAATGCTTTTTTAAAATGAAGTAATCTACAAAATAAGAATAAGAAAAAATGAAAATAGGTGAAAATGATCAAAAATGTACTTACTAAAATCTAGAGATCGTAAGAAATTGTTTCCTGTTAGTTCTCAAATTTGAAAAAAAATCAGGATTCCCTACTTATTCAACTCAAAAATCTGGTTTCAAAGGAATTGGACGTATAAATCTTCAGCTAGGATATCGTAGTAAAATGAAGTTAGAAAAATTATTTTGAATTTGTTAAAAAAAAAGAATTTACGAAAATAGTGATAATATAAGAAATTTTCGAGTCTGAAGCTTTGAAATATAGAATTATTCACAGAAATTTAAACATAAAAAAAAAAAATTACTAAAAGTATTCCGAACTATAAACAAATTAAAAAAACTAAAATGATAAGAAATCCATAAAAGGCATGTTTTCTGAAAAATCTGTACAAATATGTACAATTTGGTTAACGTAGGAATGTAGACCAACGAATTTTAAAAAAACGTAAATAAAACCTATAGAAATACTTGTAGTCTACAAGAATACTATAAAACTGTATAAAATTTGATGAACACTAGAAAAAATACAAAAATAAAAAAAAATTTACTAGAATCGAAAATCTACGAAAATTGAATATTTCTCCCAACGTCTAAAAAAATACTTGAAATCTGTTGAAACAAGAATTCCAGAGTGTAGAATTCTATAAATCTGTAAAATGAATTATAGAATTCCAAGAAATCTACGAAAATACAAAAAATGACTACAAAATTGTATGAATAGAATTAAATACGGAAATGTTAGAAATTTCTGAAACACTTAAAACAATATATTCTATTTTGAACTCCAAGATTTATAATCATCACCATCTTGTTTCAGTAATAACATTTTTTTAATTTTACAAAATTGTAAGTTCCATAGTTATATTAATTATGTAGTCCAGAGTCGAAAATTTTTATTTTGTCTTTTCCTAACACTTTCAGTATTTTTCATATTTCTTCATTATTGATACAACTTGAAGGTTTTCATAGATTTGAAAGTGAATTATATCAAGACAGATTTTTTCTAAAAATCCCTTCCGAACATTTTTTCTGCCTTATATGGTTGTACTTCTATTCTTTTTTCACAAAAATTTCTCCGCTACAAAAAAACGTATGCGCAGTGTAGTACGCATAATTTAGATAATCGTCCAAGATGAACTTTCTAATAACTTTTACTAAATAATTCATTCTAAATTGTTCACTATATCATCACTCAACCCACTGTCACTGCATCTTAAGTACCTTGATTGCGCATATCCCAGTTTTCTCCCCTTTCCCCTCCCCAACTCTTTATCGGAGTGCAATATTTCAAGTCTAAAACGTCATATCGTTTTCCATTACCCGGGTAGTGCATCATTGTTGAAACACATCCTCGTCTCGCGTGACGCAAACTTTTTCCGCAGTATCGAAAAACAACGCGCGTCCGACGCGACAGTGTCCGCGGTGACAAAGTGCTAAAGCACCCTCTTGTCACAATTAATCAACAGCCAATTAATTTTCTCGTCAACATTGTCTCGGTCTGACTTTTGTTTTTCCGTGACAAGGTTTTTTTGGGAAGAGAAAACGCCACGGAAAAATATACACGAGCGTCCAAAGCGTCCCGTGTTTCCACTAGAAATTCATGAATTAATGCAGGACGATTTCGCATTCATCCTTTCAAACCACCTCGCAAATAACGGAATGACTTTATGCATTTTGGCACTTGATTCAGAATAGTGATTGTTTTGATTGAAACTCTATGAGAGTTGTTGACGGTTTTAGTGTTTTTTATGTGAGATTCCGAAGGAATGAGTAATATAAGCACGATATTTGCAATTTTTCATTATTCGACTTTCCTTGAATAACATTGAAAACCGTTGTTTTTGTTTTATTTTTGATTCACTGAATTATTCAACTAACAACTAAGGCAATGAATAAATATAATGAAATTACTAATAATGATAATTTTGAATATACATTCTAAGAGGGTCTACAAGTTTGAGTAATGAATTATTCATATAACTTACAGTTTTTATTATCGTAGAAGTAAACATAGTTCCACATTTTTCAAATCTTGTGTCGTATAATAGGTTTAGAAGGCAAATAATCCAAAACATGTTTTTATTCAAACATTAGCTAACAAACGTGCCACGAGTTCCCAGAATATCAAAAATGATGACTGAATTTCGTTCAATTTTCAAATATGTCAGTATTTATTATTTTATTGCAATATTAGAATAATTTTATGGATTATCGGCTGACGTGATTTTTTCTTAAAAAATCAACAAGCTGCATAATTTGATAGAAAAACAATAACTTTCAACTAAAAAACAAATAGACTTTATTATAACGATACTACATCATCAGAATCTTATCACTTACCTTTTCTGAAATAACTTTAAGATCCAATGTTTATGTGCATTTTGAGGTGCTTATTTTCTTAACCGATTATATCAGTAACTAATAAAATAAAATTATAAATAATCGTTTTTCTTAAATATATGGTCCTGTGAATGTCTATATGTTGTAGTAATAAAATTTTATTCTTATTTATAGTTACTGCGGTTAAAATCAGTTGAAATATCGCCAAGTCAAGAATAATTCTGAATTTCATTAATTATGTATAATATTACAATTTTTTAACCAAATTATCTCAAAAAAATTCTTAAAACTGTAGGTAGTTCTTATTTTTCTAGAATCACAATAACTTTCAGCTAAAAAACAAACTTTTTATCCCAGTATAACCAAACCGGCAGAATTTTATCATTCAACTTTTTTTTTGAATAACACTGAAATCCGCTGTATGCTTTTTTTAGCCATTGATTTGGCAACACTGTCAAGATGCTCAACTCAGAAACAGAATCTGCTTTGTGCAACAAGTCATTCGTATTTTAAAGGTCTCGAAGCATTTGCATGTGAATATTTAGCGCCTATCTCCGTCTGGAGGAACAAGGGTCTCGTTCATGTGCTCTTGGGAAGGAAAAAATCGCGAGTTATAAAGATTTCTTTTCGCGAGGGGACGCAAAAAAAGGAGCTGAGGCCATTCATGCGTACCAAAGAGTTTCATTTTCTTTTCCCTCGTCCCTCAAGAAACTGAAATGCGTTGCAGATAAGCCCTAACTTTGAAAAACAGACGTTCCTTTAGATGGACAATTTCGTTTAAACCTTTTGCAGACAAGGCTATTGAACACTCGGAGAAAATATTCTTTTTGAGGAAATAATTAAGATTTTCAGGATTATATGATTTTTAATTGATTGTCTTCTAAAACGTTTCAAATTCACGCTCTTTCATAGAAATTGAAAAAATTTTTTAAATTATCTTCAAATATGGCACAATCAGAATGTCTTTAAACAACCCTGATGAATTTAATCGAAAAAAAAAAAATATCTGAATTTCAAAAATTGGCTCTGATTTTTAAAACTTACTATTATTATTTTTTTTTTTTTTGACGAAAACATTTTAAATCTCAAAGCTTGAAATTATCAAAAACTTCTGGAAGCATTAGAATCGAACTTAATAAATGTATGAAGAAAGTAGGAAAATACTTCCAAAATAAATTTGAATACAGTTTAATTCGTTTTATCCAGTTTTCATCAATCAATATTTCCACACACTTGGGTCTAGTAGATATTTGTGGCATATATGATGTGTTAGAAACTTGAACAGACTTCGAAGTTCATCGATGTAATGTTTCATTTTGAAATGCTTGGTAGATAAAGTGAAAATGGTTCTTGTTCAGAATGCACATGTTAACTTTGAAGTTCGAATTTAACAGCATCAACAAGATTGTAGTGAGTTTTCGTCTACGTGGTTTTCGGGTTTGATAAGGTCTTAGTTATTATACTTTAATTGAAAAATTTAGATAGAAGAATAAATTTTCTTTATTATAATAAACTCCAAATTTTTTGACGAAATGAAAATGCCATACCTACAACATTTTCAATAAATAAAAATTAGAATTACGTTTAATTGCCTTATTTTTAGTTAAACACTCGTTTTTATGTAATTTTTTTTTGCCAAACAATAAGTACATATCCTATGTTCAACTGTGTTTTGCATATTTTTTTCCTTTTTGTTATAGTATTATATCAATTACGTAGCCCTATACTTCTTTATCAGACTGGATAAAATTTTCTGTAACAAGTATCTTACCTTTTAAGTCATTTTCAAAAAACGTCATTCTTCTAAGATAGCAGATTACTCACCTGTAACTAAAAAAAATTTTTTGACTTCAATATTATTATCTTATCAGTATCATTTTCATATCCCAGGTAAAAATGAGTAGATATCTGGAGATCTACAATATATCTCTGGATATCTGTAGAAGATCTTTAGATATCTATACTATAGATGCCTATAGATCTCATTTGATCTTGTAATAGATAATCGTAGGCTTACATAGATCTACAGGTAGATCTCTGTATATCTACTCGTAGATCACAATAGATTCTTCTAGATGTACTACCAGATCTTCGTATATCTTCGTAGATCTACTTGTAGATCTCGGTTGATTTCCATCGATCTGTTGGTAGATCTTCGAAGATCTTCATAGATCTATTTGTTGATCTCTGGTCATTTCCATAGATCTGTTGGTAGATCTTCGAAGATCTTCATAGA
>JAPYZL010041997.1:0-14524 GCA_030522825.1 Platygaster orseoliae
GTCATGAGTACCAACATAACGCCACCAAAAGATCAAAAGTCGAACATACGTAGCCCGCGAAAATTCAAAATTCGCGATACTTTTTGAACAAACCTCGTAATCTGCATAATAGTATATTATCGTGAGTTTCGTCAAATTAGACAATTTCAAAAATTCGAAATAGGATAGTTTATTCGCAGTTTGCTAATAATGTCCAAATGTCCCATTAGTAGTGTGAATAAAAGATATTATTTTCTGAAAATTCAATTTCAATATTCAAAATCGTTAAAATTTGCAAAACTATAGCATCAAATTCCAGAAATCTCCCAGAAGTAGGTACTATAAATTCATAAAAATACATCAACTACTAGAAACTTCCATAAATAACATAAAATACAAAAATTCCAGAAATCATGAAAAACTTGTAATTTGTGTCATCATTATTTTTTCAAAAATTTCTAGAACTAATTAAAATTTTCAGAACTTTGATTCCTAGAGCATAGAATTATAAAAAACTACGTAACAATCCAGAGACAAGCTCAATCAAAAACAATTTTTGTTTTCAAATGTGATTTTATGACTTATAATTTCTTATGAAAAACTGTCGATGATTAATGATTTTTTTGTGCCAATCGTCGCTTTTGGCGGATAAAAAAGTTAGATAACTCGATCATTTTTAAGAATTTTGAAAAGTGGCAAAGAACTTTTCAATTAAAAATTCGAATAAATTCATGTGTTTTTTAAAAGAACCTAACCAGAACTACATTTTTTTTGTATTCAACTTTCCAACTATTTTATTGGCATTAATAGTTCTGACTTAATTTTTTATTTATTGTTATCACCAATCGTACCTGAACACCATCAACGACTTCGTGAAAACCGCAGCTACAAGGTCCCCTCGGAAAAAGCTTTATACTGCCACATCCAATTTGGGAACTAGACATCGAAATCCCTTGCAATAAAGTGTCCATAACAACGCCAGTGAATCTCAGCGACAGAAAAGACTGATAAGACTGATACCGGATTTTACGGGATTTGTAAAACATTTGCTCCTTCACGCTTTCCATTGTCTACAAAAACATTCAAAAAGATACATCATGTTACATTTTACCAAATTTTTGAAAACGGCAACTTACAGGGAACTTGCTAAAATGTTTACAAAATTCCGAATTTCTAGACAGCATCTATTATAAAGATTTACAAATTGTTCTTTCTTTACTTGGTTAAGATATTGATAAAGTCAAATATCATTCATAATAATTTTTCATCAACGTTTCAGTCCAATTTTGCACTTTTTGAATTCAACAATTAAATTCTCGTAATGAAAGAAAGAAAAAAATACATAGACATTCTATAAAAAACTTACAAAATTTCCTCATCGCGTCCATAATTACATAATTATGTTCAACAGTTTTAAGTCAGATAATTTTCTTCGACTTGTTACAGTCGTTGTCATTAAGTTTTTTAATCCATAAAATTCTTTCAACGACTAAGTTACAAACTTTCCCAGTTATTTGAAAATAATTTTGTATTTTCAACAAGCACATGTCCATGTGACTATGAATTTTATTTGTAATCAGGGTTTTTCAACGATTCATTTTTTTTCTCTTTTATTTTGCTATATGTATATTCATAACTACAATGGTGGGGAAAAATACGAAAATTTCAAGAACATATAACGCTTGTCAAAAGCGTAGGCAGAAACAATTTTCGAAAGGGTTTTATTAAGAAAATGTATTTTCCTCGTGATTTTTTTTTAATCTTTGACAACTTAGTTTCAAAAGTGCAATTTTTCAATTTTTTCGAATTCCCGGAATTTTCAAGTTATACATATAATAATTGTGCTTAGAGTTGTACATTTTTCATTGATGTTTTTAAATCATAAAATCAGATTTTTATGATTTTCAATTCACTGTAGTTGAAACTTCTGGTTAAATTTCTACTATTTTTGGATTTTTCATATTGCTTCAGTATTAATGGGACTTGAAGAATTTCCTAATTTTATTATGAATTTGTGTATAAAGTTCTAGTATTTTTATGGATTATCATACAAATCATTCTTGAATTTCGTATTCTAAGAATCAGTAATCCAATGAATTTTTTTATTCTCGCGGATTTTAGAGAAAATAATATACAGGTTTCAAAGACCTCGAGAATTTTCGTATTTTTTGTTACTCTTGAAATTTCGTACTATATTCTGATGTTTTTACAGATTTTCAGCGTCTCCATGGATTGATTTATAGATTTCTAAGATTTGACGCTATAAAATTGGAAGTTTCGGAAATTTAAAGTATCTAAATAAATTTTTCAGAAAACAGGATCTTTAACATGAAATTACAATATTCTAATGATTTTTCTTATTTTCTCAATATTCATACAATTTTCATAAGTTTGTGGTATTTTTTTTTATTTCTATGTTGAGTTCTAGAATTCGATGCTCCAGGATTCGAAGTATTTTAGGTTTTTAGCATATTTCAATTTTTCTATATTATTCATTACATTGAAACAATTTTTTAAATTTTAATTTCCTTCATTTTTCTAGCCAATCATTTATAATTAGAAGTATGTTTAAGAAAAAATTCGTCTGAATTGTTTGAATTATAAATTTATTAACAGAAATGCTATATATATTTATAAGAAATGTATTATTATAAGAAGATGTTGTAAGTTTTTTAAAAAAATGTCTTTTTATATTTTTTTCTTACTTTTACACTAAAAATCGTATCATCGACTAAAGTTGTATTGGTCTTCATAAGGATCTAAAATAAAATCGAAACGCTATCAAAAATTCTTATGACTAATATTCGACTGGAAAATCAAACAAAGAAGTCTACTTTATGAATGCCTGTCGTATTTTGTATAACCACACAATATTTTCGGAAACTAAAACATTTAATTTTCAAGTTAATTCATCTCCCAAATAAATTGTTTTTTCAGTATCTATTTTTTTCATAAAATCATTTTCAATAATCCTTATAAAAGAAATTTTTTCCGTTCCACAAAATCTTCGTTATATTAACAATGAATTTCGTTGGTAGATACTCATTGCAGAACAATTTTTCCAAATTGAAGTCAATGAAAAAGGATTCCAGAATAAATCAAAAACTTCATCAGGCCATAATTTCAAACCGAATCACGAAATATGATTAGCTCAAAATAACTTTATTTTGAACATAGAAAAAGAATTGAGGAAAATAAAATTCTGGAATCAAAGAGGTTCGAGTTACAAGATATCAAAAACGATAAAATATGAGAAAGTTTTTGATTTTGGAAATGCGATATTTGAAAAAATTAGAATTCGCTAATATTTTTCTTTATGTTAATATTTCTATATTGTAACTGAAAAAAGAGCTGTTTCATTAACTAAAAAAAATTATTACATCATCATAAATTATAGACGTGTTATATTACATAATTATATTTGATTATAATTTTACACTCATTTTTCATTGCATATTTTTATAATTCCTTTACTTATATAAAATCATATAGTAATAAATATTGTTTCTAATTATCATCTTATTTTAATATAAGATTATTATTGATATGAAATAAATTTTAAATTGATTTTTCTATACTTTTATTATACTTTTGTATTGATTATTGTTTTTTTATATATTTAACTAGGGGGGCTTCGCCCCCCCTGCGCGCTTCGCGCGCCAACCCCCATTCAGTTTCTTTTTGAGGTATATTTTTTATTTAAAAAAAAAATTTTCTTGAAAGATATTGAGATTAAAATTTTTTTCATTAAATAAATGTGTAGATAGATGGAAATCATTTAATATACATAAATTTTCAGAAATGTTCGGAAATGTTGGGGTACGTTAGAAAGTGTTCGGAAATGTTCGGGTATGTTCGAGTATAACATTTTGTAACATTAGTGTATGTTCGGAAGTGTTCGGGGATGTTCGGGTATGATCGAGTATGTTCGGAAATGTTCGGGTATGATCGAGTATGTTCGGAAGTGTTCGGGTATGTTCGGAATTGTTCGGGTATTAAGTGTTAAGTCTTAAGTATTAAGTTTTAAGTCTTAAGTGTTAAGTCTTGAGTGTCAAGTCTTAAGTATTAAGTGTTAAGTTTATAAGGGATAAAGTTTTTTTATTATATAGAGAGATATATTTTGAATTCAAACCGAAGATTTTTTCTTGAAAAACATCAATGTTTCCGGACTAAAAAATACCTTGAAAGTCATTGTGGCATCGTCAACGTAGACCCCAAGATGCACTGTGTGACCAGAATAAGCGATTTGTTGCTCTTGTGACCACTCATTTTCCCAATCAACCGGTAAAATTGAGGACACAGTGTTCCATGCCCAACCACCCCATCCCACAGCGTCTGATGGTGCTCCAGAAGTTTGAGCCGCTTCGTCTAATTTTTTTTTTCATAAATCAAATAACAATTCATTAATTCAACATTCACGTACAACAATCAAAACAAATCAAATGTTTAAATATTTACCGGAAACAACGTTTTCTTTTTCTTCGTCGGGTAAAATTTTTTCTTTGTGCGTCAAAAACTGCTTTGACTGCAGAGCCATCAACAAAGCGAACAACCTCATGAGCATTGGAATTTGCTGTTCGGTAATACTGAATTCCATTTTTTCGCAATGAAGATCTAATCGAGTTATCGAGGCTCTTTTTGCTGTGTTGCTGTGGTAATTCATGAGAAGACGAATCATCATTGAGCAACGATACAAAACTGGATCCTGAAATTGTTATACAAAAATTATGAAATTCGATTCAGCAATGGGAAAACCATTTTTCTCTTTGATTATTCTTATAAATTTTACTTGGTATATTTCTATGATTCCCGAAGCGTCCATTTTATCCAGGCATAGTGTCAGATCTTGGACAGTTATAACTTTCCTCGATGAAATATCGTAACCACCAACGTCTGGAATTGGAAACAAAAAAAAATTCATAAAGTAGACTTCAAGTTATTAAAGACCTTTATCGACCTATACGTAAACTGTATGTAAACTTAATGTAAACATGAGGTAAACAGTTTACGTAAATATATATAAATGGGCGGATAAAAAATTTCATGATAATAGTCTAATAATAATCAAGAACATTTACACAGAGGAATTTGTAGATTATTTCATCGATAACATATTAGAAACTCTATAAAAAAGAGAAAAGGTTAAGATTGATAAATTACTAAAGAATTTTTTCCTCTGCCATATGTAAAAAATTTCGCAAAATTAATAAGTCAGAAATTTAAAATGTTAGCAATTCACATAGTGAGTGAAATGACTTGTGTTACGAAGTATAAATTCATAACTTTTGTAGGAGGAAAAAACTATAAGGCGATCGAAAAAAATACTATATATATATATATAATGGAAAATTTCCATACGTACATTTAAAAACAATAAATAAGAAATTTTTTACTGAAAGAGATAAATTTGATCCGAAAAAAAAAAAATTTTGTTTTATTTTCACCTTTCTTATTAAATATTTTCTGTACAAAAACTTACCGGTAAAAACTGGCTCCCATTTTTCATTCGCCGTTTGCATACTCAAAAATCTAACATTGATACTGAGAACTATATCTTCTTCGACGTATTTCAAAATCAAATTGTTACAATTTATGGTGATGTTGTTCGTAACTCTCTGTACCATACTTCGTATGTAACCAGGTGGAGCTTCTTCTCTGAGAAACAAAAGTAAACGAAACCATAATTTGTAGATTGAAATCGGGGAGAGATGGGAGAGGCTTTCTATAATTCGAATTTTATCCTTTTAAAATCTAAAAAAAAAATAGGAACTTTCAGAAATTCATATATTGAAAACTTTTATTGAGAAATTTCGTGTTTCTAAAAAAATACTAGAAAATTTTGTAAAAACTCAGAAATACTAAAAATACTGAATGTCCATGAAATCATATGCAGACGATTTTTTCGAATGTTTATAAAAATACCAAAGAAACTAAAAAACTCCTAATCCTTGGACATTGAATTCCAAAGAATTATAGACAAATTTATCATAATACACAAAATATTCAAATCATATAAATACTGAAAATATGTGAAAAATACTCAAATAACTAGAAACATAGTATAAACTTATAAGGATATGGTTTTTTAAAAAATTTATAAAAATTCTTGAAATATAACATACTTCAAATTCTAAAAATCTGTATGGGTATCCATAAAAAAAAATTGGAATTCATAAAAATGCTAGGATATTCTAAAAAATACGATAAATACTAAAAATAAAAAATCTTTCCGACAAATTCATGTTGATATAATTTTTTGTGAAATCCATGAAATGACATAAAAAAAATAACACTCTTAATTTTTGAGCATCGAATCCGTCATATCTACGGTTAAATCCATAAAAATACCAAAAAATTTATAAAATTATGTAAACACCTAACATTATGAAAAATTTTCAAGATAATAGAGATAAATTTTTAGAATACTATAAGTAAATGAAAGTAACGTTTTCTGAGAAATCCAAAAAAATACGGAAAGAAAATTTCATAAAACTTCAAATTTCATACCATTGATTTTTTGCAATCTGCATTAATAACTATAAATGTTCTAGAAATATACACAAATCATAAAAATACAAAAACTATATAAATACTCAAAATTTATACAGATATAATTTTCTCAAGAATCTAAAAAATTGATAACGATCTATGAATCTTCAAATCCTGTAACATGGTATTTTTTAAAAATTATATAGGAATGCATAAAAATACCATAAAATTATTTATTCATGTAAGTAAATACTGAAAAAATATTTTAAAAAACTAACAGTAACACAAAAATATTAATTACAAGAAATCAGAAGCAACTGTTTATTGAAAAATTAATTATCTTTGTATCTTCACATGCTGGAGCTTGAATTCCAGTAATTTACATAGAAATACATAAAGATATCAGAAAATCCTTCAAATTTTATAATCACTAAAAAATACACAAAATTGTATAGATACTCGCATGAATTTAAAGAATTTTCTTCTCTAGAATTGAAAAACTATTTTTATAGATTACTCAGAATGCTATATTCTTATAGATTTCTAGATATTTCATAGTTTTTTGGTATTTTTCTAATATTTTCAATATTTACACGATTTGAATATATTTATCTACAGAATTCGATGTTCAAGGATTTTATGGTTTTTTTTTAGTATTTTTAGAAATATTCGAAAAAAATTATGTCTGCATAGGATTTCAACATTTGATGAACTTCTAGTAAATTTATTTTAGTATTTCTAATTTTTTATAAAATTCTGCTGTTTTTATTTAATTTTCTAGTACTTGTATAGATTTACAGTACATTTTTCAATTACTTAATATACTTCTCTAAGAGTCTATTAACGTAAGAAAAAATTCTGTGAGCACCACTGATCCCCCAAATAACAAGATTTGGACGCCATTTGGAATTTCAAGAAGAATTCGTTAAATAAAAAAAATTCTTAAAAGTAATATAGATTTTTATCACATGTATAAATAATAATGCATAATGTACTAACCGCGTAATTTCTTTCTGTTTTCTCCTTTGCGCCGACGTTAAATTTTCGTTTCCTCTCGCATCTTTCAATTTCAAAATGCATTCTAGATTGGAAAAAAATTTGCAATAAAAATTAGAAAAAGCTGTTTTCTTCATGAAAGTTATCAGGAAATACAATTTCCTGGTAATTTAGTAACGTATGCATGTTCAATTGGAATATTTATGTTTATAAATCTCTAATTACAAATATGCTATGTATGCACTATACTGCAAATGTGATGTTGACAAAGTTTACAACATTGAAAAATCACATGAGAATTTTTATTCTGAGATTTGAAT
This sequence comes from Platygaster orseoliae, assembly GCA_030522825.1. Classification (NCBI taxonomy): domain Eukaryota; kingdom Metazoa; phylum Arthropoda; class Insecta; order Hymenoptera; family Platygastridae; genus Platygaster; species Platygaster orseoliae. Next base: position 7,785 of record JAPYZL010041997.1, read on the forward strand.
TATTGATTTAAAATTTGAATCAGAATTTTTGAATTTAGAATTAAAACTTTAGAATTTGACTCAGAATTCTCAGAATTTTTAAATTCTTGAATTTGTTCACTGAATTCAGTTAATTCTTGAATTATTAAAATTTATATTTAAGAATATGAATCAGAAGTTTCAGAATTCAGTGAAGTTTCACAGTGAATTATTTCACTTTGTTCTTTCTTTCAGTGAATTTTCAAATTGAGAATTTAAATCAGAATTTTTGAATCTAGAATTAAACTTTCAGAATTTAATTGAGAATTTTTGAAATTAGAATATAGATTTCAGAATTTAAATCAAAATTTTTGAATTCAGAATTCAAACTTTAGAATTTGAATCAGAATTTCTGAATTAAGTATTCAAATTTCAGAATTCGAATCAACATTTTTGAACTCAGAATTCAAATTTCAGAATTTGAATCAAAATTTTTAAATTCAGAATTGAAACTTTAGAATTTGAATTAGAATTTCTGAATTTAGAATTTAAATTCCAGAATTTGAATAAGAATTCTAAGAATTTTTTAATTCTTCACTTTTTTTCACTGAATTCAGTGAATTCTTGAATTCATAACTTAAATTTAAGAATATGAATCAGAAGTTTCAGATTTCAGTGAAGTTTCACAGTGAATTCTTGAATTTTTTCAGTGAATTTTCGAATTTAGAATTTGAATCAGAATTTTTGAATCTAGAATTAAAAATTCAGAACTTTTGAAATCAAGATTCAAATTTCAGAATTTGAATAAGAGTTTTTGAATCTAGAATTAAAATTACAGAATTTGAATAAGAGTTTTTGAATTTAGAATTCAAATTTCAGAATTTGAATCAAAATTTTTGAACTCAGAATTCAAACTCCAGAATTTGAATCAGAATTCTGAAAGTTTTTAAATTCTTCAATTTTTTTCACTGCATTCAGTGAATTCTAGAATTCATAATTCAAACTTAAGAATATGATTCAGAATTTTCAGAATTCAGTAAAGTTACACAGTGAATTCTTTCAATTTGTTCTTTCTTTCAGTGAATTCTTGAATTATTTTCAGAGAATTTTAGAATTTAGAATTTAAACCAGAATTATTGAATCTAGAATTCAAATTTCAGAATTTGAATAAGAGTTTTTGAATCTAGAATTAAAATTTCAGAATTCGAATAAGAATTTTTGAATTTAGATTTAAAATTTCAAAATTTGAATCAAAATTTTTGAACTCCGAATTCAAACTTTATAATTTAAATCAGAATTTCTGAAAGATTTCGAATTCCAGAATTTGAATCAGAATTCTCAGAATTTTCAAATTCTTGATTTTTTTTCACTTAATTCAGTGAATTCTTGAATTCATTGTTCAAATTTAAGAATATGAATCAGAATGTTCAGAATTCAGTAAAGTTTCACAGTGAATTCTTTCAGTGAATTCTTCAATTATTTTCAGTAAATTTTCGAATTTATAATTTAAATCAGAATTTTCGAATCTTAAATTCAAATTTCAGAATTTGAATGAGAGTTTCTGAATTTAGAATTCGAATTTCAGAATTTGAATCAAAACTTTTGAATCAGAATTCAAATTTCAAAATTTGAATCAGCATTTTTAACTTTAGAATTTCAAATTTTAGAATTTGAATCAAATTCTCAGAATTTTTGTATTCTTGAATTTTAAAAAAATTCCTTGATAGGGGCTTCGTTGAATATGTTTTTTCAAGGTTTTACATTATTTTTGATAATTCTCTGACAAAAATTTTTGTGTGATTTGTCAATGTTGTAAACTTTATGAACATGCAAATGTGATCTGTAGTCATGAATAACTTTTTTCCTGCTACTAAATAATTGTTGATAATAAAAATATTACCAATAGTGTTGATGGTAATGACGATTGGTTCCGAGTTTATTTTCACCCAAGGAACGTGAATCAGCAGTTCGTGTATGTGGCCGCTGACAAAAGTAAAAGGAAGATTGAGTTGCTCCTCGAGCACCTCTAACCGTAAATCCAGATTTTGAAAAGATGCATCTCCACCCCATAATGAAACCTTGGTAAAAATAAATATCTGATATTAAACATTTTTTTACCTTGTATTAAATATTAGAAAAAAAAGATTGATGTTCCTATAGAAATATGACTGCGTAGTTCAATCATAATCTAAGAATCATACATGTTGAAAAATTTGGAATGAAAAATATTACATTCCAAATGCATTCTGTGTCAAGTGAACAAATAATTATTTTTCAATAAAAATTACTCTTATTTTTAAAAATTCAAAAAATCTGATTTTTAAAGTTGTCTGAACCTGAATTAAAAATTGAAAACTTGTAGAATTACAATGTAGAATTAAAAATCAAATCTAGAAAAGTTGATTGAAAATTTAAAAACTTTACAAAATGTTGTAATTGTATCATTATTCCATTATTAATAACATTTACTATTTTTAGTATCATATAAATTATTAGGAAAACTGGGAGACATGAATTTGAAAATCTCAAATAAAAATTGTAAGGTTTTAGAAATTTCTTTTTGAATACAAAAAACATTTTTTTAATTGAATATTGTGCAATTGAATACAGAATAACTATCACTTAAGGTTCATTAAAAGTGTAAAGTAAACACTTTTTGATTTTAAAAGTAAAAAAACCAAGAACGTTTGTTTCTCTACAAGAAATAAGTGATGAAGAAATTAATGCAAGTGAACCTTTAAAATTTGATAAAAATTTCATACTGTCAAATTTCTTTAACGGAAACATCCAATTCGATCATTAATAGAAAATAAAATATAAATTCAATATGTTGATAAAGTTTACAACGTTGAAAAATCCTACGAGAATTTTTTTTTTTAGATTTCCCATCAATGATTTAAAAGTTTAAAATAGTAAATTCAGCGAAGACCTTAAAAATCGTAGAAAAAAAATTCATTAGATCATCGACGATGAAATTCGCCGTTTTAAAAAAAGGCCGCACTTTTGATATTCTTGTAATAAAAACTTTTTTCATAAAATTTTATTTCTTGAGGAAATATTTGCAACAAATTTTTTTCATAAATATTCCAGTTCATAAGAAATGTACAAGACATAAATATTTTCTTATTAAAAATTTGAAATTTATTACAAAAGTGTCACTGGTTTTTATAAAAAAATTTTTTCTTATTTGAATTTTTCAGGTCGACCTTATAAGAAATTTCTGATTGTTATTAGAATTTTGCCATTTCTTATAAGAATCAAAATCACTAGTAGGTATATAATTTTTTCAGTGAATTTTCTAATTTAGAATGTGAATCATAATTTTGAAATCTAGAATTGAAATTTCAGAATTTGAATTATAATTTTTGAATTTAGGATTTAAATGTCAGGATTTGAATAAGACTTTTAGAATTAAAAATTCAAATTTCAGAATTTGAATCAGAGTTTTTCATTTGGAATTTCAATTGTAGAATTAGAATCAAAATCTCTGAATTAGAATTCAAATTTCAGAATGTGAATCAGAATCGTCAGAATTTGAAAGTTCTTGAATTTTTTCATTGAATTCAGTGAATCCCTGAATTCATAATTCAAATTTAAGAATATGAATCAGAATTTTCAGAATTCGGTGAAGTTTCACAATGAATTTTTTAATTTTTTTTCAGTGAATTTTCGAATTTTGAATATGAATCAGAATTGTTTAATCTAGAATTGAAATTCTAAAATTTAAATTTGAATTTATGAATTTAGAACTCAAATTTCAGAATTTGAGTAAGAGTTTTTGAATTTAGAATTCAAATTTCAGCATTTGAATTGAAATTTTTGAATTTAGAATTTAAATCAGCATTTTTAACTCTAGAATTCGAATTTCAGAATGTGGATCAAAATTTTAAGAAATTTTGTATTCTTGAATTTTTAGAAAATTCCTTGTTAGGGGCTTCGTCGAATTTGTTTTTTCAAGGTTTCACATTACTTTTGGTAAATCTCTGAAAAAAATTTTCGTGTGACTTGCCAACATTGTAAACTTTATGAACATAAATTCAATAACAATAAGCTTAAGAATTATTTATGCTGTCATCACAAGAAGTTTATATTGAGTTAAATTCCATTTCAAAAAAAATTATTATTTATATGTTAAAATTTCTTAAATTCCTTTTTTTTATTCATTTATTTAATATTAAAACTTATTTTTTTACTCTAATCAGTTAAATACATGATTTTACAGAAAACTCAACAATTTAAAATTTTCTTAAGTGATAAATATTCGTGTTTATGTTTTTCAACATTGAGTAATTTTTGTTTTTCTTCCAATTCAATACACGTTTTTGTATCACATGTAATAATAATGTATTGTATTTTTAAATTAATAAATATGAAAATTTACATTAATTTGTTTGTATAAAATAATAATAATATTTATAATATTCATATTCATATAACTATACAAATATATTTTTTTTAATGTAATTATATTTATAAAACGTTACATTTAATAATTTAGAATATTTACATAAATATAACTAAATAAATAGAATTTTAAATTATAGCAATAAGTAATATACATTATTCTACTCGTTTTAATCATTAGTCTTTAATTTTTTAATTTTATTAGTCGTTAATATTTATCGAAGAAAATTATTTTTTTCGTTGATTTTTTACTGAACTTCGTTATTTCAGTCATTTTTTGATTTTGGGTTATTTTTCAAGCTTATTAGATAAAGAACAAAGTCACTTTTTGTTGTAAAAATTCATCGCTTAAGCTTTTAAATATTTTTAAACAATCACCTGCGATTGCTCTGGCTTGAAATTCTTTACGTATTTTTCGACGTAGCTGAGAATCACAGGAGTAATGTACGACTCTAATTTGAACATTTTTGTAGGTCAAAAAGTGCCACATAATTTTCCATACAGTTGTTTCCTAAAAAAAAGAAATTATTTCAAGTCATAAATTATGTGAAAGGTTTGTGAAGTTAAAAAAATAAACATTGCAAAACGAAGAGTTATAATAATTAAAAAAATATGTTGTTAATTTTTTAACATATTCCTATTTATATGTTCAAATAATATAAATTACACGGAAAGAAAAAAAAATTCATTTCTGAACTTCTGAAGTTACAATCTTGTTTAGATTTTTCTTTGATTTTGATAAAACATTTCCATTGAATTTTGTGAAATTCGACACATATTGGATGCAAAGGGTTATGAAATATAAAAAATGAACACGTAACAGATTTCAGATGAAACTAAATTAATAAATATGTACATCAAAAACCTTTCTTAAAGACGTAGTGAATCAGATTTCGAAAATATCGTAAGTTTTCGATAATTTATTTTAAGTGAGCACCACAAAGTATAAAAATTCATTGATCTCAAAATCTTCTACTTTTTTTTAACATGTTTTGACGCTATCAAATCAAAATATTTTTGACACGTCAGGTTGGGTTAGAGAGGTTTAAAAAACTAACCTCGCAACTACTCGCATCCGTCGCAACCCAAGCACAGAAAAATTATACACTTTTCAATCGATGATTTTTTCTGATTGACAATTGAGAAATTAACAAAAAACTAATTATTTAAACTGATTTAATCGATGACAGTCAACATGTAAACAGGTGGTAATATCGTGAATATAATAATCATCATTGATAATCATAATAATATATAGTTTCTTTGTTTCACACATACTGGGTTCTCTCTCTCTCTCTTACTCTCTCACTCTATATTCAAAAAAAAATGTAAAACGACTTTTTGTATAGGTATAGTAGACTATATGGAGGCTAGTGAAATAAAAATTTAAAAGTGCGAATTAAATAAAAAATGTTCTTATTTTATGTTATATGTATATATTTTGAATTTTAGTACCTTAGACCGTATAGTACATGGACCGCTCGTTGGGTACCGAAAAAACGTGGCAGACATATGGGACAAGTTGTTATGTCCAACCCTATAGCAGCATACAATTGTGTGCAGCAGTTGTCAGCACTGCAACAGATTTGCAATGGCAGCACAATTGTCTCATGTGTGTATCATAGTGATGGGATAATCGGTAGAAAAAAGTAATCGATAATTATCGATTATTTCTGCTAGTAATCGATAATTATCGATTATTTTCTCCTCCATCTCTTCTCTTCGGCCAGCATCCTCAATCGCAAGCAATCGCAAGTCAGGGGTCTGAAACTCTTATGGCAGCTAATGAATCAATATCATTATTATTATTAGGGTTTAACCCCAACGGTAGGTGGCGCTGGAATAAAAAAAATGGCTCTATTTTTGAAAATAAGAAAATAAACAACCCACAAGAGATCAGCTGACAGCTGAAATATGGGTTATACGGCGTTTTGAGCAGTTTTAAAATTTTCTGTGTTTTTTATTTTGCAAATATAGAAAAGATCGCAAACGATGTCAAGATACTGCTGCAGGTCCTGAAAATTGCTACAAGTGAATAGTAAAAAAAAATTACATTATTTTTCTATGTATAATTTTAATTTTGACAAAGAACCAATTTTATTCCTGTGAACTCAATTTTTCTTAAGTAATTTTCAAGTTTAATTTTGAAAATAATAGATACAGTTTAAAATGAAAATTTTGCATTTTCTACAGTGCAAAAAGTTAAAATTTTGACTGTTAATTTTTTGAAATTTTTTCATATTTTAGTATTTTTACTCATAGACTCGCGATTATCTAGGGGCATCAAAATTGATGTTAGTAAAATTGTTTTGAAAAAATCAAAGTTTAAAATAATTGCATATGTTTAGCCATACATATACATATGTTTTTTAATGACT
>JAPYZL010042004.1:0-10809 GCA_030522825.1 Platygaster orseoliae
GCATGTAAAAAGGTTTTTTTTTAAATAAATTTGTTCATGACAAATATTTGTAATGAATTTTTTGTTGAATTTGTCCGGATTTTGGTGGCGCACCCTGTACATCATGTGAAATCAAAGTTTTTCAATAATTTGTCAATGCAAATTGTTTGCAAAAATACAAATTATGCAAAAAATGTCGAATTCTTGTTCAGCGGCTCAAAAACCTATGAAAATCACATTATTACATAAAGGGGTTATGGGTCTCACAACACCCGCATTTAAGTGTCTTACAACACCCGCATTGGTACTTTTTTAAAATGGCCATCGCGTCACTATACCACTTGATATTTTTGCACAACCACTTATGTCGATTTAAAGTAGACCAATAATAGATACTTTTGGATATATGTACCTTTTGTTCACTATTGAAAATGTTTTTCAAAAATGCACACACAAAAATCGCGTAAAAACTTTTTCGATCGATCTCAAATAGTTGTTTTGGAAAACACACAAACAGTACCGTGTTATGCACCAAATGCTTCTAGAAAGTGGGATGGCGCTCTAAAAAAAATTTTACATCAGTTGTAATCTGTCATACTCATCCAATATGGCCGCAACTGACGTGTCTTACAACACCCGCTGTCTCACAACACCCGCCTGTCCCTTATAAATTTAATGATGAAGAACAGTTATTGTCTTTTTTTTCAAATAATGGCCTTCAGCTCAAGCGTATAAAAACTGTAAATTTTTCACGTCACCTTTTAATTTAAAATATTTTTAAAAATAATCATAAGTCTAACCAAAGTCGTAAGCAAAATATTCGAAATGATACTCATTCATTCTTACAATTATCTGCAATTAAAATCAAAAGTTTGATTCAACAAATAAAAATTATTTATACTGATAAATGTTTTTATTCGCTAATTTTCAGTTAACTATTTTTAGAATCAGTCATAATATAATGTTAAATGAACATTTATGTGTGTCGATTTCCTCATTTCAGATTTACAGAATCACTCTATAATAATTTGATTTCAAATTCAATTTTCTTGTATATGTTCAGAGTTTTTGCCCGGGTGCGTCGACCCTATTAGATGAGAAGTGCGTGTACGCATTAATTAGATCTGGGGTATTTTCGATGCACAACGAGCGCACTTATGAAAAGGTTCCATGACTCGTCTTCCGGAGTGTCTCTTGATCTAGTTACATTGGCGTGGTGAAGAGGGTGGTTTTCGTGATGAAAATACTCTCTTGAAATAAGGCAGGACAAGTATTTCAGTCTACGCAGTCTTCTGAATTTTAATTTTCATCTTTTTCAGAATGTTTCGAATTGTTCGCAGTTGCATTTTGACTCTCGAACGATCAGCGTCTGCAGTTTTTATAAAAGCAATCTAAAATTTGCGTTTTGTAGTTTTCGTAAAAATCGTTTTCTTCAAAAAACAAAAACGGCGTTTCAAAGAAAACTTAAAAACAAACAAAAAACATTCAATATTGTTTGTTCCAGGATCAACTTCTAAGGATCTACAATGCACACCATTCACCTCTGCGAAAATGACATGTTTTACTTTGAGCAACCATATCGCAGGAGCAATTCGATATTTTCACATAAAATATAAACTGTATTAGTCCCTAATGAAGAATAACAACTACAAAAAATTCAAGATCAGGCGACCCATAGTTTTTTTTTTAATCCACGCTCGAAATAAAGGAACAAAAATCCACGCTTACAGGGGAACCAGCTCTATTAAAACTCAAAAACAACATCAATACCTTGTTAACTTGAAACCTTATGTAAACCTTATAAAATCCTTATAAAAATCTGAATTCCTTAGAAAATTTTCTATTTTTTATAAGGCAATCTTATAAAATCCTTATAAAAATTAATATTCCTTATTAGGCGACCTTATAAAATCCTTATAAGGAAAAAATTTTATAAAATTCCGTAATCCTTATAAATTTTGAAATTCCTTATAAAACTTTCAATAACTTATAAGGATTTTATAAGGTTACTTTATAAAATCCTTAAAATCCTTATAAGGATTTTACAGGGATTTTATAAAGTTCCAAGTTACTAGGGTATAACTGTTTCGAAATTTCATAAAACATTGAATCATAGAGCATTAAATTATAAAAATAACAGCAAACATTCAGAAGAATACAAAAAAAATTTTTAATTTGTTTAAATACTCAAAAATTATTCACGGTCAATTTTCCGAATCCATGTTTCCTAATGATGATTTATCCATAGTCAAATTTTCTGAAAATAAAATTGCGGAATCCAATTTTCCGGAACCTGTGATTTCGAAAGTATTTATTTGACCTATTTTCCAAAAACCATTTTTCTGAAAAAATATCTAAATATCACATTGAAATAGAATTTTTTTTGCACTTTGTCTGAACATGAATACATACACTGTTAAAAAAGTCAATAATTTAAATTAATTCATTAGTATTATTTTAATTAATTCATATATGGTATTTACATTAAAAATAATAAACACGTGTATTAAACTCAGACTAATAAACTTATCTATTAATTTCAATTAATGCATATTAAAATCTGTCGGTAGTATATCAAAATAATAGACTTGTATACTGTATATTGTATATTATAGATTGTATATTGTACAAAGAATTCGATGAACAAGTCAATTAAAACTCAAGAGCGTTTATTATCTTTCATCGACTTTGTATATTGGTTTTCAAATGCGTTTATGTAAGAAACTTCCAAGACAAGTTTATTAAAAGTAAACAAAAATTTCTAACCGTGTTCATAAACCCGCATCCATCCCTAAAAATTAAAAAAAAAACTCAAAATAAGTTGAAACGTCTTAAAGAAAAAAAATTTGTTTCAAACCACTTTTTTTCAAACAAATTTGACGAAAAAAAAAAGAAAATTTCGCAAATTTTATTGTAGTTTTCGTAAAAACCATTTTCTTGAAAAAACAAAAAAGGCGTTTCAAAGAGGACTGAGGAATACAATATTGAACTTTTCGGGATTCCCAAATTTTTCGGTATTTCAAAACTTTTTGAGATTCTTGAACTTTTTGTAATTCCTGGAGTTTTTGGGATTCTTAAACTTTTTGGGATTCCCAAAATTTTCGGTATTTTAAAACTTTTTGTGATTCCTGAACTTTTTGAAATTCTTGAAATTTTCAGAATTCCTGAACATTTCAAGATTCTTGAACGTTTCAAGATTCTTGAACTTTTCGGGTTTCCCAAATTTTTCGGTGTTTCAAAACTTTTTGAGATTGTTGAACTTTTTGGAATTTTTTGAGTTTTCGGGATTCTTGAACTTTTCGAAATTCCCTAACTTTTCAAGATTCCCAAATTTTTCGGTACTTTAAAACTTTTTAAGATTTCTAAATTTTTCAAAATTCATGGAATTTTCAGAATTCCCGAACGTTTCGGGATTCTTGAACTTTTCGGGTTTCCCAAATTTTTTGGTATTTCAAAACTTTTTGAGATTTTTGAACTTTTTGGAATTCCTGGACTTTTCGGGATTCCCGAACTTTTAGGGATTCCTAAACTTTTCGGGATTCCCAAATTATTCGGTATTTCAAAACTTTTTGAGATTTCCGAACTTTTTAAAATTCTTGGACTTTTCCGAATTCCAGAACGTTTCGAAATTCTTTAACTTTTCGAAATTCCAGAACTTTTCGAGATTCCCAAATTTTTCGGTATTTCAAAACTATTTGAGATTCTTGAACTTTTTGGAATTGTTGGTCTTTTCGGGATTCTTGAACTTTTCAAAATTCCCAAACTTTTAGGGAATCCAGAAATTTTCAGAATTCACAAATTTTTCTGTATTTTAAAACTTTTTTGAGATTCTTAAACTTTTTGAAATTCCTGGAGTTTTCGGAATTCCCGAACTTTTATGGACTTCCGAACTTTTCGGGATTCCCAAATTGTTCGGTATTTCAAAACTTTTTGAGATTCCTGAACTTTTTGAAATTCCTGAACTTTTCAGAATTCCTGAACATTTCAAGATTCTTGAACTTTTAGGCATAACTTTTCGGGATTTCCAAATTTTTCCATATTTCAAAACTTTTTGAGATTCTTAAACTTTTTGGAATTCCTGGACTTTTCGGGATTCCCGAACGTTTCAAGATTCTTGAACTTTTCGGGATTCCTAAATTTTTCAGTATTCCAAAACTTTTTTAGATTCCCGAACTTCTTGGAATTCCTGGAATTTGTAGGATTCTTGAACTTTTCAGGATTTCTAAATTTTTCGGTATTTCAAAACTTTTTGAGATTCTTGAACTTTTTGGAATTCATGGACTTTTCGGGATTCTCAAACGTTTCAAGATTCTTAAACATTTCGGAATTCCTGATTTTTTCGGGTTTCCCAAATTTTTCGGTATTTCAAAACTTTTTAAAATACTTGGACTTTTCAGACTTCCCGAACGTTTCGGGATTCTTGAACTTATCGGAATTCCTGAACTTTTCGAGTTTTTTAAATTTTTCGGTGCTTCAAAACTTTTTGAGATTCTTGAATTTTTTGGAACTCCTGGACTTTTTGGGATTCCCGAACGTTTCAAGATTCTTGAATTTTTTGGGTTTCCCAAATTTTTCGGCGTTTCAAACCTTTTTGAGATTCCCGAACTTTTTGGAATTCCTGGACTTTTTAGGATTCTTGAACTTTTCGGGATTCCTAAATTTTCCGGTATTCCAACACTTTTTTAGATTTGGAATAATAGTTCAAAACGCTCCTTAACAATGTAATTTAAGTGAAAGTCAATCCTAGGAGCCAAGGATCAATTTTCACTTAAATTTTTTAGATTTACAAACTTTTACGAATTTCTGGACTTTTCGGGATTCTTGAACTTTTCAGCATTCCTGAACGTTTCGAAATCCCGAAAAACTCGGAAACCCGTCCCAGCCCTAGAAAATCTCCATCCCACACACCCCTAGAATCTCCCCATGCACAAACTCCAACTTCCTTATAAGTAATGCCATGAAACTTTTTTCTGCTAATAAAATGTTTCTCACGCTAATCCTATCAAAAACTCGGAACGCCCCGAACGCATCACTCTCGCCGTCTAATCGTAAAATGATGAATCGCCGTAAGCTCACATTCCGCGCTAAATGATGTATCGGGGCCGAAAGCTCCGGCAAAAAATCGCAACCATTACAAGCCCCGCCGTTATTAATCACCAAAACAAAACCCACCCGGAATTAATTATCGCTGCAAAAAGCCGCGATCGTGACCAATTCCGCAACGAACCGCGGAACGCGCCGTCGCTCGAGGGTGAAAAGCCCCGTTTTTCGGCTTACAACATCCCCAAAACCAGCTCCCGAGAACTTATTGATAAACGGGAGCAAGGTGCGTGAAACAAGTTTCTTTGAAACTTGTTTGCCGAGTGGCATTCGGCTTTATTTATAAAATGTTGGCTCCGGAAAATATTTCAAGCGTACTTGAATGCGCAAAATGAAGTTTCGTTTTTGAAAGTGGTTACATTTCATGGAGCTTCTGTAAATAACATAAAGCAACACTTTTTTTTATACAGAAATTTTCGCCAAAGATTAATAAAAATAACTACAAATACTGAACATTATTATTTTTATTTTTCATATATAATAGTACATTTAGCGATTAATATATTCATTTTTACCATGCGTTATACTAAAACGTCAAATATAACAATTCTAAGTTTATATACAGTAAAAAACAATAAGCATTGTATTTTTGACTTTAGTGAATAAAATTTCTCAATTTACAAAATATTGGAAATTACCTTATACGATCATAATTCCTCCATTTTTTTTCAAAAGTATTACTATACTACATTCCAATGACTACAATACGAATATTTTGAATGATAAAATACTGTATATATACAAAAATTTACTATATTTTCCAAGAAAAAGTTCTAGATTTTTCTCCCAGTGCAGAAAATTATAGTATATTTACGTATACATCACTGGTTACATTCGCATTCAAAATACGAGTACCCTAGTTTTCGATCTATGATCTAAAGGTTGAATATCTTATATTGCCATTATTATTTTATTATTTATAACAAAAAAATTGAAAAAAAAAACTGTTTACACAGCCTCACTTGTGGTTTGTGAAACCTCATTAAAAGTTACTACAAGCTTCATAAAACTTGCAGTAACTTTTAATGTTGTTGGACTAACCATAAATAACATACCAAGGAAATTTTTTTGGCTTGTAATAAATCTTCATTTTTGTTGTAATAATCCCAAATTGTATAACACATGGAAAATCGAATAACGGCAGCAATAAATAATTGGCGGAAAAAGTTTTAAGTGATTCAGGGAAACGTTTTGCTAGAGACAAAGAGCTTTCATTAACACTCAAAAATTAAGCGTGTGAAAGACTCGGAGGGTATCTTTTAGCCCTCCGAAACAACCCCTCCGCAATCTTCAGCAGCCACGCATCTGTCGCTTCACCGGAATCTAACGAATCCTTGGGACCCTCCTCAAATCGAGAGCTCCTCCGGAAACAGTATTATGTCACACAGATAATTTTGAAATATGTACTCCACGACTAAAATTCGGTAAATTTACTGTGACGTTTCCGTAATCCCGCGTAACCCTTCCACGACGTAATTTTGGCTCGTAGGGCTCTATGGAAATTCCCGGATTTTATGGAAAAATCCTCGGCCCCGCTGTAACTTTATATCGTGATTTAATTGCTGGATTTCAGTAGGGTTCACGTAAAAAGATATTAGCGGGAAATTAATGTTTTGCGGGTATTGAAATAGACCTGTGAAATTATTGTTGAAAACTCTAAAACTCAAGGAAATTCGCAAAAAAAAAACTAAAAAGTATTTGATGTAATAAAAAATTTCATTAAGAATTTGCAACATTGACATTTTGATACATGATGTTTTTGAATACAATTTTAACTGAAAAAAAAAGTTTATTTGAAAAATTCAATTAATTGACATGTAAATAATAAAATTAAAAAATTAATAAATACTTTTAAAAATTTTAACTTTACAATCTTCAAAATCTCCTAAAAACCATGGCTAGAAATTTTTCAAAAAGATTTTCAATCATTTGTTCAAAATTTTTGAAAACTCTAATTTTATATTCTTTTAATTATCAAAACTATAACTTTCGATTTCGTCAAAACATTTGTTCCTTAAAAAACATATTCTTTAACGATGCAAATTTAGAAAAAAAAATTTTTTAACTGTTTCGGAAATCAAGGTATGGTATGGAAAATAATGGTTTTCCAGTCAATCGTAATATTATATTTTTCAAGCCCAAAAGATTTCATTAACAATTAGCAATATCGACATTTTGATTGACGATGATTTAAAATACTCAATTTGAACTGAAAAATGAAAATTTATTTGAAACATTCAATTAATTGACAGATAAATAATGAAACTTATCAAAATTACCTGATAATTGATAAAATAAATTTTCAAAATAAATTTACCTTTACAATCTTCAAAATCTCCTAAAAACTATGAGTAAAAATTTTTCAAGAAGATTCTCAATCATTTGTTCGAAATTTTCAAAAACTGTAATTTTATATTCTTTCAATTATCTAGACTATAACTTTTAATTTCGTCAAAACATTTGTTACTCTAAAAACATATTCTTCAACGAAACGAATTCGAAAAAAAATTTTTAAAAACATTTCGGAAATGACCGTATGGTATGGAAAATAATGGTTTCCCAGTCAATCGTAATGTTATAATTTTTAAGCATAAAAGATTTCATTAAAAATTAGCAACATTGAAATTTAGATTAACGATGTTTTTGGACATAATTTTAACTGAAAATTATTTAGAAAATTCAATTAATTGACATATATAAATCATGAAACCCACAAAGTAACAGATAATAGATTAATAGAATAAATATTTTTAAAATTTAACTTTACGATCTTAAAAATCTTCTAAAAACCATAACTTGAAATTTTTCAAAAAGATTCTCAATCATTTGTTCAAAATTTTCGAAAACTCTCATTTTATATTCTTTCAATTATTAAAACTATAACTTTCAACTTCGTCAAAACATTGTTCCTTGAAAAACATATTTTTCAACGAAACAAATTCGATAAAAATTTTTTTGTGATATTTCAGAAATCACCGTATGGTATGGAAAATAATGGTTTCCTAGTCAAACATAATGTTATAATTTTCAAGCATAAAAGATTTCATTAAAAGATAGCAACATCGACATTTTGATTGACCATGATTTCCAATATTTAATTTTTACTGAAAAATGAAAGTTTATTTTCAAAATTCAATTCATTGACATATAAATCATTAAACCCATGAATTTTTAAATATAATTAATAAAATAAATATTTTAAAAAATTTTAATTCGACAATTTTGAAAATCTTCTAAAAACAATGACTAGAAATTTTTCAAAAGATTCTCAATAATTTGTTCCAAATTTTCGAAAACTGTAATTTTATATTCGTTCAATTATTAAAACCATAACTTTCAATTTCGTCAAAACTTTTGTTCCTCAAGAAACATATTCTTCAACGAAACGAAATTCATAAAAAAAAATTTTTTTTAATATTCCAGAAAGCGTTGTATGGTATGGAAAATAATGGTTACCCAGTCGATCATAATGTTATAATTTTCAAGCACTAAAAATTGTATAAAGAATTTGCAACATTGACATTATTATTGATGATGTTTTCAAATATTCAATTTTAACTAAGAAATGAAAAATTTATTTGAAAAATTTAACTCACTGACATAAATCGAAACGGATAAAGAAACTCGTTAAATAGGAATTTTTCTTTCAACTATTAGCTTCTACAGGGAACGTTGTTCATGAAAATTCGAATGTCTCAAATTGCCAACCTTGGATTCCGCTTATTTTTTGCATAGTCAATCTTTGACTTACTCTTCTAATTATCAAGCAATAAAAATCGAGGTGGATAGAGAAACACGTGAAATAGGAATTTTTATTTCAAAAACTAGCTTGAACAGGGAACATTGTTAATGAAAATTCGAATTTCTCAATTTGCGGACCTTGGATTGCTGATTTTTTGCATAATCAATCTTTCACTTACGCTTCTAATTATCAAGCAATAAAAATCCAGCCTGATAAAGAAACTCGTTAAATAGGAATTTTCCTTTCAACTACTAGCTTCTACAGAGAATATTGTTCATGAAAATTCGAATTTCCAAAATTGCGGACCTTGGGTTTCGCTTATTTTTTGCATAGTCAATCTTTGACTTACTCTTCTAATTATCAAGCAAT
This sequence comes from Platygaster orseoliae, assembly GCA_030522825.1. Taxonomy (NCBI): domain Eukaryota; kingdom Metazoa; phylum Arthropoda; class Insecta; order Hymenoptera; family Platygastridae; genus Platygaster; species Platygaster orseoliae. The sequence continues at coordinate 9,191 of JAPYZL010042004.1, forward strand.
AAAAATCCAGCCGGATAAAGAAACTCGTTAAATAGGAATTTTTCTTTCAACTACTAGCTTCTACAGGGAACACTGTTAATGAAAATTCGAATTTCTCAAATTGCGGACCATGGATTTCGCTGATTTTTCGCATAGTCAATCTTTGACCTACTCCTCTAATTATCAAGCAATAAAAATCGAGCCGGATTAATGAACTCGTTAAATTTAATGAACTCGTTAAATAGGAATGTTACTTTCAACTACTAGCTTCTACAGGGAACGTTGTTCATGAAAATTCGAATGTCTCAAATTGCCAACCTTGGATTTCGCTTATTTTTTGCATAGTCAATCTTTGACTTACTCTTCTAATTATCAAGCAATAAAAATCGAGGTGGATAGAGAAACACGCGAAATAGGAATTTTCATTCCAAAAACTAGCTTGAACAGGGAACATTGTTCATGAATATTCGAATTTCTTAAATTGCGGACCTTGGATTTTGCTGATTTTTTGCATAGTCAATCTTTGACTTACTTTTATAATTATCAAGCAATAAAAACTCAGCCGGATAAAGAAGCAAAAATTACAGCAAATTTTGAAATTTATTGTAAATCATTACAGTTACTTATTAATAATTAAAAAACGTACAAATTCCAAATTACCGGGAAAATATTTACCTTACAGCTACATAAAGCTAACAATGAGAGTTAAGCGAAAAATGTTGATAACAAAGTGAATCCGAAATTTTACAAGTTTTTTAATAGACACATTCCATCGACGATTCATGACTTGATTCTGATTCTGCTAAACCTCTTGAAATATTTTCCAGCCAGTCGGGAAAATGCGAAACCAAAATGAGCAAATCATCGCTACTTTTTAAGAACACATTTTTCGCCGCTTTGCAAACAAGATTTTTGGAACTCGTATAATGTAATTTTTCTTCGATCTTCATCAACGCGACGCAACCTTGCAAATTTACCAGATAAAGATCAAAATATCTACCCCTTTCAAATCGCAAACTAACTGAATTTTTCGAGCAAAAAACTGCGATTTATCAACCGCGTTTTTTGAGTATTCAGATTCTTTACGAAAGTTTTTCAGGTACTCGCATTTCAATCGAAAAATGAGTGGAACTTGGACGCATTTTTCCAAAAGTTGTTTGAAAAATTCGTCTCCTTGAAATTCGTTGAAGTCGTAGTGCGATAAAAAACTGACAAAATGATCAATTAATGGTTTTTCTATGAAGTTTGATTTTCGAGTCAAGTAGATTTTTTTAATAACATGGTTTTCTGTTTTGGAGGATGAAATAAAAGACTGCAAAAAAGTGTTTGACGATTTTGTGGGTTTTGATTCGAGAAGATGCAGCACGACTTGTTTGAGGGGTTGCAGCAACGAAGATTCTTTGGAACTTAAAGCAAACATGAGACGAGCCAAAAATTCCAAATTTTTTTGACAAGTTTCTTGTAGCTTTTTTTGGGTCAGTTGTTTTTTAGCGTTCGCATAGCTAAATTCAAGGTTTCGCTTCCTTCGGGGAAGTTGACTACTTTTTGAAAGCCTTTTATTTTGGTCGATTCTTGAAAAATTTTCTGCAAGAAGCAAAATTTTCTTTTTTTTAATTTTCTTTATTCATATTTTTATTAAT